>VXBC01009264.1:577633-607157 GCA_013399945.1 Ploceus nigricollis | reverse complement strand
CATGTTTGGGGTCCCGGCGCAGAGGCTGAGGTGGAATCGGGGCTCAGCCCACAGTTTTTGCCAAGCACCCCGTCCTGGCTTCGGCTGGAGGGGCGGGCGCTTTGGGCAAACACAAAGAATTGAGGAGCTGGACCCATGCTGGGCGATGGAGTGAGGAAGCTTTGTGTGGCTGGTGAAAAAGGGATGAAGAGGTGGGAGCTTGTCTTTTAACCCCTCCGCCCGCATGTGTGTACGAAACCGTGGCTTTTTTGCTAGTAAAGTACTTAAAAGCAGAGCTGAACTTTGGGATTGTGGCATAATTCAGATTGGAGGGAACGTCAGGTGGTCTCTAATCCAGCCTCCTTCAAAGCAGGGGCTTCTGCCTGGGGAGTGGGGAGCAGTGAAGGGACATCAGAGATGGGTGGCACCTCTGGGTGCTCTTGAATGCACCTGGGAGCTCGATGGAGGAGGCAGCACCAGCAGGATGAGACTTCAGAGGCAGTAGCGCTTCTGTCTTCTGCTGTGCATGGAAATACCCCAATCCACAGCTCTCCCATGCCTGCAATCCCTGGTCTTGCTGCTTTTGTTATCCAGAGGGCTTAAAATTCATGATTGTTGGGAATAGGTGGCTCCATCCGTATGTGTGTCACGGTGCATCTGCTCCTGCTGAGCATTACTTGATTCTTATTTCAACATTGCCTCCAGGAGTTTTTTTCTTCAGGAGCAAGATTTATAAATAGGTGTCAAAACCTGGCTCTTGCTTGGGACTGGCTGTAAGGCGTGTACTTTCTGTGGTAATTATGTGTGAGCGATGCATAAGTGTATGTGTGTAAGAACAACCATAAAAGCTGTTCAGTTAGCCACGCTTTTCATTTTCAAAGTGAAAGCAGGTATTGTAGCTGGGTGAAATGGCTGTGTCGGGCACAGACGGAAGAATGTTTGTTTTCTTTGCTCGCAATTACTCTTTGGTCAGTGGCTTATGGATGCCTTTCACTGAACCACCTCCCCCTTCTCCATACCTGGAGTTTCCCGGTGCTGTGCACATTACCTGGCCAAGCAGGGAGCATCTTCCTGTCTGCTGCTCCAATATCTCTTAGTGTGGGTGTGCCGGTCTTGCTCTCAGCTTTATAGGGTAAGGCTGGAAAAACTCCTCCTTGTGGAACAGTTTGCGTCTGTGTCCACTGGATGCTTGGAGACCACTTTCCCCTGTGCATTTTTTGTGGGTAAGTCAGAGAAATGAAGCTCATCTCTGCACAGGGAACAGAAGGTATGGTGGGAATTTGAATATGTCTAAATACTGATTCTCTTTAACTCTGGATTGCCTGTCTTGTGCCACAGAACAGAATTTGTTCTCAGCTGTACTGTATAACAAAGCTGGAGTCTAAGACTGGACAATAAACCACCAGGTGATTTTTTTTAGCCTTTTTTGAGTCCTGCATCTTTAAATGGGATGATATAACTGCCATTCTTTGATTTGGAAATGAAAGCCAAAAATAAACTTGAAGAGGAAAATGCTCTTGTAGCGTGACAGCAAGAATGCTTTTACTGGTTTCTGAGGAAAAATATGTGCCCTGGATGTTGCTCAGAAAAAAAAGAATAGGGAAAAGTGAGGCTTTTAGTTCATGCTTTTCTGTGCATCATGGGGATATAGGAAGAAATATGTGGTAAGTCCAATATAACTGCCACAAGTGAAAATATATTACTTGTTTATTGTGTTTCTGACTGCCTTGCTTGCACTGGATTGAAAACTGATGCTAGCTCTCTTTGCTGGAGAAGTCAAAGAACTGTTTTATTATCCTTTTCCAGGTGTCTGAAGGGAGACCTTTTCTCTCAGCTTTGATTCCAATGCATGAATTTCACCAGTTTGCTGACTAGTGTCTTGTCTTGTTATAAATGTGAGCTGCAGTACGGCTTCTTTTCTTCTTTTTCCCTTTTGTGCACCTGTCTCACTTCCTTAGTGTGGGAAGGTTTGTAATTTCAAAAGCTTGTTGCTATGGTCCAATTTCCTTATATGCTTAAGAGTGTACAGAACAACCTAGAGCTGAAATAAACTTTTCTCAGTTCAAAAATACAGAAATTATCCAGAGCTCCACCCTCAAAGTGTTCTGGTTTTACAGTTCATCCTGTCAACAGCAGACAGCAGAAGCAAGTAGACTTTGTAAAGAAACTGACCAGTCTTCGTGAGGATGTGCAAGATACAGACTGAAACTAGACAACTAAAAATCAGCTATATTTCTTAAAAGCCTAGTCAGCCATTAGCCCTCTGACAGGTGCAAGAATGCCTGCTGTTGACTTTTTACCTCTATGGGAAAGAAAAATAATACTGTGTAGCAGAATTGTACTGTGTCAAAGAATATTTTTCTATACTTGGCAATGAGCCGAACTAATTTTCTCAGCCTCATATCTTGGCTTGTGTAGGAATTGAGGGCAATGTAAGCATGTTCTGCTTGATGCTGAGGGCTTGCTCTTACGGAGAAAATAGTCCAGTGTGTGATTCTTTTTATGCACTTGCACAGCTCTCACATGGGAGGAGCTGCTTTGCACCCCTGTTCCCAGAGATGGGAATGGCTAGGTCCATTCCCCTTGGTGGCCGCAGAACTGGGACTGTCAGCCAGTACTCACTGATGTAGCACAGAAGTCAGTGATCAGTTTTTCCCATCTGTGGTTAAGGCACATGATGCTCTTTGGGAATGAATAGGTTAAAAGTACCTGATGCTGCTTGTACTAATCAGGTTTTTATGCAAACTGAAGTTCAAGTTTGAAATTCCTGCCCTTGGGTGCAGCAGTTATGCACAGCATGCGCAGATGTGATGTTGTGGCTGTGAGGGGTAACGCTCACAGTGGTGATGACTGCTCCTGGCTTTGTGCAGGAAAGGGAGCTGACTTTTGTCCCATCTCACCTCAGGCACATCCTCAGAGCCATGGATGTCTTTAGGTCCTTCAATGGTCTGTCTTCTTTTTGGCACATGACACTGGGGTGCATGTCGCAATTTCAGGGCCCTTCATGGGATCCATTTGATGAAAACATGGATGCTCCAAGCTCAAAACATGGTTGCTCTGAGCTGAACATGTCTCCCCAGGCTCCCAGTATGATCTGCAGAGAGAAAAAGGCCCTTTTAGGATGAGCCTTGTGTCACCGTCCTGTAGTTATTTTTAAAATAGGTCAGAGAGTTGCAATCTAAAAATGCTGATTCCTCGTGTAGTCTCCCTGGTATCCTCTGTCTCCCATATCTTGTATTGTACATTGGAGCAGCTGAGAGGAGTTTTACCTGCTCCTCTCACTTTAGGGATGCAGGCAGCATTGCTAACAAATCCATCAGCAAAAACACTGTTGTAGCATGGTTTTCACCCTTTCTCTTCATTTTAGCATTTTTTTGTTGGGATGGGGGAAGAGGAAACAGAAAAAAAAAGCCATCTGAGAAGTGGATTTCCAGGGGAATTTGAAGAAAAAGTCCAAGCATTCAGTTCTGGTTTGTGTACTAATACACTCTTTCAGGCTGGCAATCCAAGTGTTCCGGCTTCCACTCATACACTATCAATCTCTTGTGTGTAGTCTGAGATGCTGGTTAAACAATAACTTCCCCTTCATAGTTTCTTTCTTTCTTGCAATCTGTACTCTTTGGACCTGCCATATAGCTAGTCTGTTTTACTCTTAAGCTGGTATAACTGCCTCCAGGCCATTCTATTTCTTACTTCCTGTCAAAAGTCAGAAGTGGTGCTGAATCAGCAAACCTTGTATCATCTCAGGTTTAAAGAAAGGAAGAGAAAATGGTGACTGGTGTAGAAAAAAAAGTCCTAATTTGTGAAAATTGGGCCACATCATAAGACTGCAGAAGTAGTAACCAAATATACTTCTGGAAAGAAATAATTTCCACCAAAGTAGCCCTTTGTGATCTCAACTACTGTGTGAGAGAGAGTGCACAAAATATATTGTAACTGCCTTGAAACATATGACATCTAGCTGCAAACAGTTCCTTGATCTCAGTGGGCCTTTAGCTATGGGACTGTGAACAGGTCAAGTGGGGAGTATGTGCTGCAGGCAGGTGGGGCATAAAGACTCGTGTGATGCCTTTTTTTTTTTCCCGTAAAGTCTGTCCACCTGTAATCTTAAAGGAAAACAAGGGAGGAAAATAATTGCTATTCAGATTGTGAGCGTTTTGGGAATGGAGGTCTTCCAAGTTTACCTTAAGGCTTTGTTTCCTGCCCTTGTGAGCTTGCTGCGTGTAGTTACAGTGTCTGCCCATGGTTTACTGCTGATGGCATTTGGTGACTTTCCAGGTGGCAGCAGAGAGAAGGAAAATCAAATACAATAGGTTAGGAGATAGTTTGTCAGCCTGGCTTTGTAAGGTCACAGCACTGCTTTGAGTTACTTACTTGCTTTGAACTATCACCTTTCTTAATGACTGTAGTGGCACACCAATATTTTAGATGAAGCTTCCCTTACAAGGCAAAGCCCATTTCTCAGGGCTGATGTTCTATTCATGAAGTAAGAGCTGGAGTGAAAAATAATTTTAATTGAACCAGTGGCTTGCATCCTGTGGGTTTTTTTCCTCGTTTGCATGTAATGTAATACAAAATATCTTGTGATTTCTTTATGCTAAATAAATGACAAGGTAGATTATTATTGGTACCTACATATTCCCAAAAGCACATTCTCTGCTGATCCTAAAATAAGAGTGGCTTGGCCTCTTAACCCAGTCTCTTCTGTGGAAAGAGCAGAGAAGTGATTCCTTTTATAAAACTTGTATTTAATTTCCCCAGCTATCTATAAGTAAATATTATACAGTTTTGCCAACAAGTTCAATTTGAAGGCTTTGTTGAAGGCCAGGATGATTCTATGATTTGTCTTTAGTTGGTATTTCAGGAATGTCTTATTTCAATCATGCTTTGAGAGGACAGAAATCACAGCTGAATGTGGAATTCATGCACTTTCAGAGTTCAGACTTGTTTGGGGTGAAGCAAAAGCTGATTTCCTTCAGCAGCAGAAGGGAGGGATATTCCAGCCTGTCTTTCCCAATTCTCTGCACACTACTGAAGCTGTTAGATTCATTCAGCTCAAGGCCCTGTGTTTACCTGTGTGAGGTGTTTGAGGCTGTTATGGAGCTCTCTATTGCCAGCATATGTCAAGGTAGAGGAGGGAAAAAAATGAGGCCAGGCTCGTAATGTATCCTCTGCTTTTCTTGCTCATTAAACTGGTCACCTGAGCCTGAACTGCTGTGTCCCTTCACAACAGAAGGTAGATTTGTCAGGTAACAGCTGCAAAGAGCAGGGAGTGCACAGCACAAAGAGGGATTAGCAGCAAATGGACACATCAGGATTTGAAATGCAATATTGATTAGCTCATTAAAATTAATAAGACACTCAATTATCAAAGTCCTATTACATTTTGCAGTTCTTCTGGAAATAGAACAATTTATATGTCCTTATCCTTTCAAAAATATCTCACACAAGACAAATTTTAATGTCATTTTCCTCTGCAAACCACAGAATATGTTAACTTTTAATAGAGCCCACGTTCATCAGTGCTTTATTTAGTAAAACATTGGTTTTGGTAGAGCAATGTTTTTAATAGACTCGAAGATGTAGGCATAGTTCTAAAAAGTTTCTTTTATTGAGAGTGATCTAAATTAGTGTATAATTGGGCTAATGTTGTTTTAGGTAGGGTCAAAAACTAAATGGCAGATATGCACATACTGGCCAATTTTAGCAAATCAGACAAATCTGTCTCAAAATACAGCACACAGTGGGGAAAACCCTTTGATTCAAGCTCAGGGACTCAAGGAACAAGTATGTTAAAGAGCATGTTGTTCCTAAAAGGGAAAAGAGTCTAATTTTTCCCAATTCTTCAGAAATATGTATATTGCCTCCATTGAACATAAATGCAATTTTTTAAGCTACAGATCTAATTGCCTTATGGAACTTCAAATGACTTAGAAGTGGATTTCCAATGTGAATTTCTATGCTTTACTAAGTATTGGGATTTTTTTAAAATAGTATCTTTAATAAAGGCTTTGCTTGAGAGGGTCTGAGCCACCTGACTCAGGGCAATTCTTGTTGGAATGAGAAATTGCTCTGAAATACTCAGTTTCCATGCAAGAGAGAGGCTGGAGGAAGATAAAGTCATAGAACTGAGATCCTGGAATGATTGCTAAGTGGATGGCACTTATGGATGTGGTCATTGCTACTTCTTTTTTCTACAGAAGTTTGATTGAATTTTTTTGCCACATTGCCCAGGAGAGCTAATTTTCCTGTTGAACCACAGAATGTTAACCACAAGCTTATAGATCCCATCCCTGTTTTACCATGCTGTTGTGCTCATCTTCAGACCCACTTTGGAAAAAGATGTGTGTTCACTTTCAGTGTTGCTTCTCTGGTCTCGTGATAACAAAAAAGCTTTGGGAGCTGAACTCAAAGGAGAGACCCAGAAATGAAATGGTGATAACACCACACAGTCCTTCATCAAAACCATCCCCTTTCTGATAATCAAAGTCATTGGTAAGGTTCTTTGGTAAAATGTATGCAGTTGTGGGTGTGTGTTAAGGTGTTTGATGCTTTCTGTTAAGCTCCAAGATTCTGGAGATATAAAAGCTATGCAAAAAATATGTGTCATATAAAAGAGACTTCTCCCACTCCTATCTGTAGAGAAAAATGACAGAATTTGATCCAAATGTGCCTTGAAGACTTAAATAAAGAGATTTAAGCACACAGAGGCTGTGGTTTGAGCCTCTAGTTCCTAATTTTGGGTGAGGAAGTGACGGTATCCACTACCTCTTAGCCGTGAGTTACTAGCATTATAACTTAATTCTCCAAAATCGCTGAAGTCTTCACTGAGTAGCCTTACAGAAAACCAGAGAAGTTGTGAGGGAAGGAAAGAGAGGAAACTGCATCACCAGCAGCAAGTATTGTCTCACAATTATATTGATCTAATATAAAAATCTGCATTTTAATTTCTGGCTCATCAAATTTCTAATTGTTGCATCAGCCTATATGTCTTAGTAATCAGGTGTCTGGGAAAAATTGCAGTCTCTTACATTTGTGTGTGCTATAAATTCTTCTATGCAATTTTGACTCCCTTGGTAGCAGAGAGAATGAATAAAAAGGCTGTGCCATATTCACAGCAATCAGCAGGAGTCTCATCCACTACCATGCCACAGCCAAAAGACTCTGAAGAGGTGAGACTGGAAGTAGTTTTCCAGGCCTGCTTCAATTCCTTTGCATATATTCCTAAACCAGATTTTAAAGAGAATGAATAAAATTAAACTGACATTTTATCTGGAGCTGTAACCTCCGGTGTCAGACTTGTGTCTCTTGCCATTTCTGGGGGCCCTGACAACAATACTGGACTTAACTTGCAACATGTATGGGGGAGCTATACTTTTGTATTCTTCCTGTTTGGTTTCTTTTCTCTGCTTCCATCCCTTGATCGTATCTCTTAAAGCACTGTTTGTTTGTTGGTTTTCCTTTTGCCTTTCTACAGAAACCTTGTTCATCTCCTGCCTATCTTTACTTTCCCTGGCCACTCCTAAGACTGATGAGAAACAGATTCCTCATACTTCTGTGATCCTGAAGATACTGGGCAAGCACAAATGAGCAGCAGGGAGGTGAAATATTTTGTCCTCCACCCCAGTATGAAGCATCTTTGGGGCTTGGGAGGAGGATGAAGACTGGATAGGGGAAGAAACCCACTCTCTTCCTCTATCAAGCAGGTGGTTTTGGTGATGAGGTATCTGGAAATATTTAAATCTGTAGATTTCATTAGAAAGGCTGAGGAGGTAAGGGTAGGGCTGGGAATGACAAAAGCAGGACTTGATTCAAGAAGAGAAAGCAAACCACTCAAGATTCCTTCAGGGCTCTCCTGCAAGACAGAAAATATGCAACAGTGTATTCCTCTGTGTAGGCTGTCTTTAAATGGAGGCAGACGGTCACAGGCGGTGTTTGGATTCCAGGTTCAATAAAGGCACATCCTTCCGTTAGAGGAGGCAAAACAGTGTCAATTGTTAGAATTCAGAATCCATCTCTAAATGCCTCAGTGGCTTGTCATCGAGTGACTCACTGCACTGTCATAGTAGGGCTTCTGGCTTTCACATCCAAGTTATACTTGCTGAAACAGTGTCCTGCCAGCTCATATTAACAGCCCCCCCTCCCGAGCTTGTTTCCAATTGACTCACGGTGAAGAGGGGATTTGGGGGTGTCAGGGCAGGAGAAGGCTGCAAGGGCAGATCAGAAATCTCACTACCTTGTAGACTTCAGAATGCTAGCATTTAATTTGTTTTGTGTGCCTCTGAAACAAGTCTTTGAGTTGCAAAAGAAAAACATTCAGAAGTGATGAGCTGTAAAAAATGGTAAGAATTTAGTCATTTACTTTGTCCAACCAAAAATGTCTTTTCTTGCAGGCAAGGCTTCATTTAAAGTTATTTGCTACTTTAGAAAAATGCTAATGTTGAAATGCTTTCAGCTTGATTTTCTGTATCTCCTGCAGCTCATTAGATGATCATCAAGATAATTTTTTTTCTTTGTTTAATTCACATAATCAATTTTATTCTAGGTGACCTTTGTGTTTTTTTAAAGAGCTAATTCTTTCTAACACTAGGTACATCCTGCAGGAGCCCTTCCTGCCTTCTGATCCAATACTTATTCATCCTGGGACCTAGTCCAAATGCCACCAACAGTGTTTGTGTGGGCTTTTTTTGTTTGTTTCAAAAACATTTCATCACATGATGACATATGGCAGCATTAAGTGTGTAAATGCGCAGTTTAGGATGTAATGGTCATGAAGATGAAAAGAATCTCACCTGAGCAGCAAGTGGCTTTCTGCTTTTTACATCATACCTGCTTTAAATTTAGTATTACAGTGGATGCTTTGTGTTTCTGATGATGTTGCTTTTGAATCCCACCCTGTTGTTTTGGCTCAGTATTGAGGAGCAGTGACTTCAACAAGGTGATCTCATCCAATGCGTGGTGTAGCTGAGTTTGTTTATGAAGGCTTGAGATCCTGTTCCATCTGCACTTCCTGTAGCTGTAGGTAAATCATCTGAAATCCAAGATGATGAGCATACCTGATCTCTGTGCTCTGAATCTCCTTTCTCATGAATTCATGTGCTTCCCTTCCATGATGTGGGGCCCTTGTGAGAGTTTTTTCTTTTTACTCGGGTGTGAATGGGGTGAGCAGGGAAAGGGTTCTCTATAAACATAACTTGCGCTAGTTTCAGCATAGAAGCTCTCTCTGTGAGGGCTCTAAATTGCTAATGAATTAAGTACAAATTTTGGAGGAGAGTGTGGTTGACTTAAGATTCTTCTCGACTAGCATATGAGAAGCTTGTGTTTTGCTTTTTTTCTCAAAACCAGTTTGCACTCCCCTCCTCCCCCAAACTATAAAGCAAGGATGTGGTCATTGGCAGCTGTTTTCCTTTTGATGTGGTCAACTCAAAATTAACATTAAAAGTATAATTCTGAACTTGCATTTTCTTGGAGACTGAGTGCATGATGAAAGGACAGGAGAGATCTCTCTCCAGCTGCTGGGAGTGTGCTCTTTGCTTGAGTTTCTTAGGAGCTGAGATCGGAGGATGAAGCTTGACACAGCTGAGCTCATTGTGGCACACAGCCATCCAAAGGCAAGGGTGCTTTTCCCTTTCAGCACTTGGCTGTGAGCTGACCTGGCAGGAAACTTTGCAAAGCAGTATGAGTGACTGTAGCTGTGGTGTAGTATTAAAGATCACGGAGCTGCCTGCAGGTCTGAGAGCTGGAAGTAAGGTCTGTGAGACATACGGTGAGATCTAGCGGCTCCTCAGAACTGACGCTCGAGTAAGTGCCTTTTTACTCTGTTGTTGTGATACCTGCTGTATACAGCTTTTTATTTTGCTTATTTTGTTCCTATATCCCTCTGTCCCCAAGCTCTCTAAACCTCTAGCACCTGCCCAGTCAGCTCCTGCGGGACCTGCTTATGCTGCAGAACTGAAAGTACAGAATGGATTTTATAGAATCATAGAATTGCTTGGCTTGGAATGACCTTAAAGATATCTAGTTTCAACTCCCCTGCCATAGGCAAGGAACCTTCTACTAGGGCTGGTTACTCAAAACTCCATCCAGCGTGGTCTTGAACACTTCCAGGTATGGGGCATCCACAGCTTCTCTGGCCAACCTGTGCCAGTGCCTCACCACTTTTATAGTAAAGAATTTCTTCCTAATAGCAAACCTAAACCTACCCTTCTTCAGCTTAAGCCCACCCCCCGCCTTGCCCTGTCACTCCATGCCCTTGTCAAAACTCCCTCTCTAACCTTCTTGTAGCCCCATTCAGGTACTAGAAGGGGCTTTAAGGTGTGTCCCTGGAGCCTTCTCTTCTCCAAGCTGAACAGCCCCAACTTTCTCAGCCTTTTGATTTTGACTATTTAGCTGGTTCTCTGTCTTTAATAAATGTCTTTGTGAGAAAGACCCTGAGAAAAAAAATCACAACTGGATCATGTATTTTTCCCCATCCCGTTGTTCTGTTGCTCTGAATCCTGCTTTGATTCCATATGGAGGAATAATTCTTGTAATCCCTGTCATGCTGTAGGGACTTCTGTGCTTTGCCTAGAGGGTTCATTTGTTAGTGTAGCAGAGCACTTTTGGGGTTTTCCCATCACCTATCTGGATAATGTCTTGTGTCATGTGTTATATGTATTCTTGAGAAGTTTTTCAGAATTGAGAGAATGATTCTAAGCTGGGCCCAAACTTCTTCTGGTGTTCAGCTGGAGCTATATTTTTACTCTGAGACAGAATTAAGTTGCTAATGCTGCAGCCAGTCTCAAAAAATGAAATAATCCTACTGTTTTGCTGTTCCCCTTCTACCTTGCAGTCCTCCACTTCATAGCCAAAGTGCTATAGTGTAGAGTTGTACAAATGTTTGATGGCTTTTTCATGGAGGTGCTGTGATTCTTTGTCACCTTCTACCTAAACACTGCCAGTAAAGGCTCACAGTGGGCGTAAAACACGACTGTACTGGAGAAATAATATGCTTAGTTCTGTCATATAGGTGTAAAGGGCAAACAGGGAAGCAGCAGGCACAGGAGGAGTAGGAAAACACATTTCTGATATAGCCTAATGTCATTTTAACTCTGAATACCCTGCAATATGTACAGAAAGACTGCAGCAACATCTGTGCCTGAGAATTCATAGCCAAGATGAAAACAAAGCTTTTATCTGGCAGGAACTGTGCAGCAGGTATTTGGTAAGATGTGCCTGGCATGAAAGAGCAAAAGCCAAAAGTCGTGGAGGGTTTTTTATTTCTTTTCTTTTTTTTCCTTTTTCTTGTCTTCCCCCCACCCCCCCTACTTCTTTTTATTTTCCTTTTTTTTTTCTTTTTCCTCTCCCTAACCAGGAGGCATAACTCTCTCAGTAGCCTGTGTGTTTCAGTGGGAACATTCAGGGACTGTCCTAGCAGCACTTGAGAGCCTAACCTTGAGAACAAAAGTAGTGTTTCATGTGGTTACGTACTAAAAGATGTGGGTAGGCATCTAGTGGGAATCCAGAAAGCGCGTGGGCGCTTGATTCCCTCGGAAACTGTTGGGATTTGGCACCTAAGCTGGTAAAGTATTTTAAAAAACTCTTAAATATCTTTCTGAAAATTGGGTCTGATGTTGCTAATCAGTGTGAAGGGTGGGGGGATTTTTTTATTGTGATGTAATGGTGGCTTTGATCTTTGTTACTTTCTAGTAGATAAACAGAAGGAAGTTGAAGGAAAGCAACAGAAGTGACTTTGGGATTGGAGGGATTGACGCAAGAGGAAGATAAAAGCTATATACTTGTGTAGTTTTTATAAAATGAGTAGGAGGGCAGGACTGCTATGGGTTTCTGAAGGGTATAAATGCCAAGGAATGGAGGGTGTGGAAGAAAGAAATTGAGTCTCTACTCTGCAAGTGCTTGTGCAGGCAGGTAGCCTCGCACACAGCCTCATTCAAAAGGAGAATTTTCATAGAACCTTGTGAGTGTTACAGGGACGTGCTGCTGAGGAACAGAAACACTTTGTGTGGCAGCAAGGAAGGTACCTGGTTTAGTACTTCAGTCAGGGTAAACCATTAAAAATCTGCAGTTGTTTGCACCTCAGATTGGTTGGCATCTATAAATATCTTCACATCACACAAAAGCTGTTTCCCAGACAGGAGGAGCTTTAGGAAACTCCTGTCCCAAACTTGGATTGTTAGTGCTTGGATCTCCACCCTGTCTTACAGCTGGCTGCCATGGTGACACAGTTTAATCTCACTGATCTCTTGTGGTATCTGAAACTTTCACCAGGAGGGAAAAGCAGGGTGACAGCTGCTCCAGGGCACAGGTTGGTAGGAGGGGGACACCAGGTAGGTAAAAGATTCTGTCTTGGGACTGCTCTTCTGAGATGCTAGGACATCACTTATTATATCCACTAGGACATAAATATTATATGTGTGAGGATATAATTCAATAAGATTTGGATATCTTGGGGAGTGCTTGATGTCAAAGGTGTAAAAAAGCTACTTGAAGATGATAAAGCATTAGCAGAGAATATCGAGTCTTAACTGCTGGAGGTGTTGGGGATGTTCCCATGTCAAGTGCACTTTTTGTAGCCAATAGATCGATAAACTAATTTGTGATAATTACCAAAGGAAAAATTAGACCAAATAGAGAAATGTTAATAAGTCACCAGACCTGGATGGCATTCAAGAATCCTGAGGAGCTTGAATGTGAAACTGCAGAACTGCTGGCCAAGCTGTTTAATTTATCACTACAGACAGCCGCTGTGCCAGAGCACTGGGGAGGTGCCAGTGTGATTCCCAACTATAAAAAGGGCTCTAGAGGGGATCCTGGGAACAACACAACAAAGAGTCATGCTACCAGGAATGGAAAGGATCTCTGAATGTGTAGAGAAATGTTAACTGTTAATGGGAAAGTCAGTGTGGCTTCTGAAAATTAAAATCCTGCTTCCCGATCCCATGAAGTTCTGTGGGGTGTCAATAAGGAAGGGTTAAAGTGGATATAAGATGTTTGGATATCAGATGTTTCTGATATAAGAAGTTCAGAAAACTTCTGTCAAGACTTTAAGCTCCTGTAAGTTTGGAGGAAAGGCTTTTTTATGGTTTGAAAGCCACATGGATAATAGGAAGTAAAAAATTTGGGACAATTGCACATCTTATGATGTAGAGGGAAACATCACTGCAGCAGCAGCCACAAAAGCCCCATCCTCATTGGAAAAGTGATGAACGACACCATTTGGCTTTGGCATAAATGCTCAATGCAGCCATATCTTGTGGGTGATGTGCAGTTCTGGTCTCCACATCTCTTGCAGAACACAATGGCATTGCAGAAACGGCAATGAAATGGCCTACCTTCCAAGAAGAAGCTAAAACAGTTGGGACTGTTCCATATGGGAAGAAAGGTTTAAATCACAAATCAGCAGGTAAAGCTCATATGAACCAGCAGCTCTCATGCTTTTACAACCAGGGAACTTTTGATTAAACATGATGGATTTTGATTTTAAAATCAAACGGTGGAAGACCATACTAGTGCAGTGGAGAATTGGTGACTGTAGCCTCAGAACAGGTAGAATTTTGTGACAGGCTTTCAGGCACTCACCTGTGCAGGGCAAATCCCACTTGCACTTTGCAAGACTCTTGCCTTTGCAAGAATCTCTGCATGACCCTTCCTTTCCCCAGGGCTCTTCTGTGCAGTTTTTCATAGGAAGCAATTATCCAGGTGGCTGGCAAGTGTTCGACACTCCCTTGTGTGCACAATGATTTTTTTTTTTTTAATTATAAGTGACTTATTCCTCATAGAAGTAATTTTTTTTTTAATGCTGCCTTCAGCAGGGTGTGCATGTGAACTTTATTTTAATTAAGGGTGAGGAATCTGTTTTACATAACTATATCCCAGATTCTCATGAGAGACTGAAAACAGCCCTGAGGGGTTGATGAAAAGGCCAGTGAAATCAGGTTGCCTCACCGATGGGAGGCCTGATTCCAATCTCTTAGGTTTTTTGTACCTGTGGGACTTGCTCCAAGCTGGTTGACAGCCAGAGGAATTGAACCAATGCAGAGGCACTGCCTCCTCACAGCTTTATTTTGGGCCACTAATTTGTGGTTCTGGGCAGATTCTGGGGTGGCTGTTGCAGCTCTCTGCCTGAGGTTGTTGTCCCTGTAGTGGGAGTGGCCAAAGGGGATGTGAATCTGCTTCCAAGCCCTTTCAGCCGTGTCCTGTTGCTGGCTCAGACAACGTCTGCCACGTTGCCTGTTGCCAGGGTATTGTATTGCAACACTTGGTTTACCCATCTCCTTGGAACAGGGGTGCCTTTTATGATTAAAATGTGATCCCCACCAGCCAGCTGAGTTGCTAATTTACTAGCAGTACTAATGGGGTTGGGTCAAGATGGTTTTCTGGATCTTTGAGAAAGAAAACAAATCACAAACAAAGTCATAAACAAATGCTGTTGGTTAAAATTTGTTCTTAGTTGTAAAACCTGAAAGGGACAGGGAGTAGATGAGTAAAATGTTTCTGTACCATTAAGGAGGGAAAATCCAGGGTGTGTGCACGGCCTTTTGTTTATTTATTTTCCTGTTAAGAAAAAAAAAGGTGATAAAGGTGTTAAAACTCAGCTGTTGCTGGAACTGTACTGGAAGTGGGGCATACAAATAAAAGACGATCTCTTTGGCTGTGCACAAAGAGAAATATGAAAAACAAACCACAAACTCTGTAAAGAGGCTAATGAAGTTTGTGAGTCAAACCTGGCATGTTGTTAGCACCTGCTGCTTGTTTGTGGTGACTGAAGCAAGCACCCCTTTCAGAAAGTCTTTCATACTGGAGATAGTTTTGCTCTCCTGTTATCAGAACCTCGGTGTGTTTGAAGAAGCAGAACTGGTGACAGACTGCACAGCTGAGACCTTCAGCTTGATTCCTGCTGAATCTGGTGGTAGCTGGCGATTTTTTTCTGATGCCAAAAGCCTAGAGAGATTTGGCATGATGCCACTGCATGAGGACAGTGTTGGTTTTGTTCTATTTCTGCTCCTGCCCCAAGAGCTGGCTCTAGAGAGTGTCTAGAAATTTGGCTTCTCTTACCAGAATCTTACATGAATCAAAGGAGGGTTTTGATGCTCAGGTCCTAATGTTTCATTGAAGTGGCAGTTCATGCCATTGATCTGAAAAGTGTTTAGAAGTTAAAATTGATGGGAATTAACTGGTGATGCTGGGGCTTTGCAGCCGCAGGTGGGCATCTGCCACCAATCTCCTGGGGAAGGAGGAAACAGATGAGAAAGGAGGTGTGGCAAAGATAAGCCTGTGGGAATAGATGTCCTTCAGCTGTTCAGCAGCGCAACATAAATGAGTGCACTTTAGAGAGAAAGGAATGTGATGGTCATGTCACAGCTTGGACGTGCTTTGCTTTGGGGTGAGTTCATAGGTTGGAGCATGTGCTTCGAGTTGAGGTCAACGGATTCAGCCTGATGTGAGGTAAGTGGGGAACAAGGTCAGTGTCAGTCATGTCGTTCTAAGGGGATGTGGTGAGGGCTTTAAGCACCTCAGAGTGCAGAAGCTGTAGAGAAATGTCTGACGGTGAAATGTTTTTCCAGAGAAAGAGGCTTGACCATTTCCTTCATATTAACAGAACATGAGGAAATGGCCTCAAGATATGTCAGGGGAGGTTTAGATTAAATATTAGGATTTTTTTTTTTCACAACAATGTTATAAATCGTTGGAACAGACTGCTTAAGGAAGTGGTGGAGTCACCATCCCTGGAAGTGTTCAGAAAATGTGTGAATATGGCACTTGAGGACTTGGTTTAATGGTGAATGTGGTGGTGGTGCTGGGTTGATAGTTGGACTTGATGATTTTAAAGGTTTTTTCCCAACCTTAATGACTATGATTCTGTGATATGAAAACTCCATTGCTGGCATAGGTGGTCGGAACAAGAACACTGTAAGCTGTGCCAGGAGCAGTGATGCAAATCTCTGCTTTATGCAACTTGTGCCCTATAGGGAGTAGGGTAAAGTGTTGTAATCACTTGGTAGTTTAAACCAGGAACAAATCTGTGAGGCTCATTCAGGTGGAAAGGCAAAAGAGAGTGAGCAGTGCCAATGTCTCTGATTGGGAAAATTGCACAGAAGATGGGTAAGGATGGCAGAGTGCTGCCAGTTCCTCCTGCTCTCTGAGCTGTTTCCATTCTGAGTGTGGCACCAGCTGCAGCAGCTTCTGCCTGGCAGCCTGTTCCAGCAGCAGATCCCTGCTCTGTGCCTTGCTCCAGAGTCGCTTGCAAAATTAACAGAGGGTTGGAGGGTTACAAGTGCAGAACCAGAACAGGACAGAAGAGGATGTGTTTCTTCTCTGCTGTAAACCTGTGTGACCTTTCTCAACTCACTTCAGCTATGTCCTCAGTTTATAGAAGGGTAGTAGAGCCACTGTGCACTTTCAGGTATTCCGTGTTACCTGGTAGAAGTTGTTCTTTCACCCACATTAGTAACGTTTTATCACTGAGTAGTGTTTTATGCATGAATGGTTTTCTGTGCAGTGCTTAAAATTTAGAAAAAGGTCCTGAAATTTTATGAGTCCCTTATATAGGCAGAGCTGGCCAAGGGGGTGGGGGAAGGAGGAGTTGTATGCTTTTCTGGAGAAACTCTTGTGCATTTTCTCTTCCAAAATAATTTCAGGCTATTTATTTATATCAAACCTTCATTAATTCATTGTACATTGTGAAACAGCAGATAGTGGGTTCTTTTGGAAAGATGTACAGATTAGAAGATGCTTCAATACATAAGCCATAAGGACGGAAATAAGAACACTCTAAGGAGTAATGTGACGTGTGATGCTTTCTGGGCCTGCTACACAGCTGCAAAGCAATGGGTGAAGTCATATTTTGCCCACACAGCTCTCCTAAGCCTCAGTACTTTGAGTTTTACTTTGCTTGCTTTGGCTTCTGAGGCAGCCGGTGTCTGGAGCTGAGGCACTCTGGTGCTTTGCTTAGTGTCCCCAAAAGACCTGCAAACTCAGCCAAGCTTTTGGGCTTGAAAGAGATGAGCTGTGTAGCTTGAATTGCAACTGGGTGCCTCTAGTTCTGGGAGGCTGTAATGACTGCGACCTTTTGAAATCTTGTTCAAACTGTTTTTGTTGCACTCAGACAGGAATGTTATGTTCTTTGTTCCATCTCCTAAAAGGCAAACTTTTCTGTATAGGCCGCTTGTGGCTTTTCGAGTTTGATATATATGGGTCAGGGGAGGAAGCAGGCATAGACTGTTGGATATTTTCAAGCTGCTGAGAAAGTCCTTCTGAGTGCATGAAGTGGGTTTTAAGATCCCAGCTGTATTTTTGCAAATAACCTCTGTCTTGATTAGGAAAAGAAATAAGCCCCCAAATGTAGGTTGCTTCCAATTTGTGTGCACACAAGTGAGTGGGCTGACTGTTCTCTGAGACAGACCTGTGTGGTAAAGGGTTACATCTTTAATTCTGAACCCCTTCTCCTGGGAGGAAGCACACAACATCTCAGCTACCATTACTGAAATGTCTTTTTTTTCCAAGCAGAATAAAAATATGCATTCAGTAGTTAAAATTGAGGTAGAAGTTTGCATTGTGTCTTGGAAGGGCTCTTCTTGATGCCTGTACACCTGTAGGTACATGTCTTCATAGAATCACAGACTGGCTGAGGGAAGGAAACTCCAGAGGTCATCTGGCCCAATCTGCTGTAATCAAGCAAGGCTGTCCACAGCCAGTTACCCAGGACCGTGCCCAGACAGCATTTGAATATCTCCAAGGATGGAGACTCCATCACCTTTCTGGCCAGCCTGTATCAGTGCTTGGTCACCTTCACAGTGAAAAAGTGTTTCCTGATGTTCAGAGGGGCCCTCTGTGTTTCAGTTTGTGCCCATGGCCTCTGGCCCTGGCACTGGGCATCACTGACAAAGCCTGGTACCATCTGTTTTGCATCCTCCCTGCAGGTACTTATAGACCTTGATGAGATCCCCCTGAGCCTGCGTGTGCCTCGGCTGAACACTCCCAGCTCTGTCAACCTTTCATCATTGAAGAGATGCTCCCCTCAGCATCTTTGCAGCCCTTTGCTGGACTCTCTCTGGCCTGTGTACCTCTCTCGGAGGAAAGCCCAGAACTGGACCCAGCACTGCAGGTGTGCCTTCAGCAGTGTTGAGGAGAGGGGAAGGATCATCTGCCTTGAACCTGCTGGCAATACCTGGCCTAACGCAGCCCAGGATGCCATTTGCCTTCTTGGCTGCAAGGACGCACTGCTGGCTCACGCTCAGCTTGGTGACCACCAGGACCCCCAGGTCCTTTTCTGCCTGAGTGTTTTCCATTTGGATGAACCCCACCACCACAGTAGGTGCCTGTGGTTGTTCCTCCCTGAGTGCAAAACTGTGTTTCTCCTTGTTGAACTTGATGAGGTTCCTGTAGGCGCACCTGTCGTTCTGTGGATCTTCTGGAACATCAGGATTGACACATTTGCTTTCCTCCAGTCTATGGCCCCTTCTGCCAGTTGCCCTGATTGATCAAAAATTACTGAGCCTGGCCTTGCAATGGCATCTGCCAGCTCCCTCGGCATTCCTGGATACATCCTGTTAGGGCCTGTGTACTTCTTTAGAGTCTCTATCTGTAGATGTGAACAGAAGCTTCTAGAGAAGGGCTAAGGCTTGGGAATCAAGCTGCTCTTTGGTCCTCCTTTCTTCTCTTCTTTCCCTCTCTCCATTGCCTGCTGACCTCAGTCCTCAGCTACTCCTAGAGGCTTTTTGCTTGCATGACAAGGCTGTTGTGGGTTTGGCTTTAGATTTAAAGCCTTCAGATAATGTGGCTTTAAAGGCAGGACTCCTCTTTTGCAAAGGTTCTTGTGCTGTGTGGGGCCACTTCTGAGGTGTTGTGTCATGTACGTACACAATTTGGCGTGTGTCTCCTGTGCAGTGTTTGCTGTTTATTCCTGGCTGAGGAAGGGAGTCTGCCACAAGGACTGGCTGTGCAACTTCAGCTCAAACTGCCTTAACTCACACTATTTACTTTGGAAATTACAGTTTCAATTACTGCTGATAACCCAGCTGATTGTTATGTTTTACATTTAGCACAGTTCTTTTAGTTCTTTCCTTAATGACTTATGTAAATAATTTTAGAAGACTTAGCATTAATTTTGGAGAAGCTGGCGTATGGGGCTGTGAGGCTAGCAGCAGGTGCTGCAAGTAATCACTCTTCTAAATTAAGCAACACTTTCTGAGGCAGTAGGTTAATTTCTGGGTAAGCAGCCTGCATACAGATTCTTGGAATCAGCTGGATCTTGACCCAGCAAGTGACTCAAGGCTTTGTATAGGTTTAATTGCTTGAGTTATCTCACTGAAGCCTTTCATTTTTAGAGGAAACTGTGGCTGTGCTTGAATGTCTGTTGAAACTGTGTTATCACGTTGAAATCTGTGTCACCTGGCTTTGTGCTTGTCTTTGTAGCTCAGTCTTCACTGCCATTGGAGGTGTGTTTGGAACATGGGCAGTGTCATGGCTTAACCAGGTCAAGCTGCCTGGAGCCAGGGTATCGATCACAGAATGGTTTGAGTGGGAAGGGACCTCAAAGATCATCTCATTCCAGCCCCCTGTCATGGGCAGGAAAACCTTTCACTAGACCAGGTTGTTCAAAGCCCCATCCAACCTAGCCTTGAACACTCCTAGGAATGGGGTATCCACAGCCTCTCTGGGCAGCCTGTGCCAGTGCCTCGCCACTCTCACAGCAGATAATTTCTTCCTAATATAAAATCTAAACCTTCTGCCTTCTTTCAGTTTGAAGCCTTTTCCTCTTTTCTTATCACTACACGGCCTTGTAAACAGTTCCCCTCCACATTTCTTGTAGACAGTATTTGGGTACTGAAATACCACAGTGTTCATGCGTAGCTCATGCTTATGCTGAAGTCTGTGCTGCTGTGGGTTTCTTTCATTAGAACAAGAGCAAGCAAAGTAGTGCTTGAGAGCTTTGTACTGTTTCTTTCTCCACCTTTGTGCCTGTAAGAGGGTTTCTGCAAAAATATTTCCTCCAATATCTCTAGTGCAGCTCTCGTGGGATCTCTAAGCAGTAACTGTTGACCAGATTGTGCTCAAGTGCTGCCTGTCACTTTTGCATTGTCACAGCACTGGCCAGCCTTGTTCTTGCTCAGGTCTTGGAGACTGCCTGCAGAAGTGTGACCCACTCGTTGTAAAACCGCTGTTGAGTCTGTGAGACTGATGGGGCCAGTGGTGTTTGTGACCTTAAATGATTTTTCATAGGCTCTGCAGAGCTCTGAGGAAACTGGTAAAGTCTTAATTACTGTTACTACACAGAGTACCATTTTGGAACACTTTGTCTAACTTGTGGAGTAGGAAGGTGCAGTTTTTACAAGCTCAAGCTCTCTTTAAAATCTATCTTCCTGTGTGAGGATTGTGCCAAAAAGTATTGTGAAAGGTGGAATTTCTACTTACATGGAATCCCATATAAAGTGGAATAGAGCAGGAAAAATGCCCTTCTATAAGGATTCAAGAAAGGAGAGAACTTCAGATAGCTGGAGAGGGAGAATGGATTTTTGTTGCCTCTATACAACTGTAAGCTGGGACTTGCCCTGTCTTTGGCTTAAAGTTGGTGCTTCCTGTGCAGCTGGATGTTCAACCTAATATCAGACTGGTGCTTGAAATCGTATACCTGCTAAAAAGGTCTGAAGCCACTTCCTGCACTCTTTATCTTGGTTTTTTGCTATGGTCAATCATCTTCAGACCAAAATGCTCTTAGGCTTGAAAGTCAGTGTTGGGGTACAGTCCTTTCACATTTAAAAGAATTAATAATCCAAATGACAGGTTCCTGAAGGTAGAACTCAATTCTTGTGAACAGTGTTACAGAATGACATGGCTTTTGGAATTTTTTTAGAGGTCTGTAATCTCTTCTCACTTTTTAGATTAAAACTTTACTGACTTCTTTGCTCTGAAATGTTGAAGAGGAACAGTTTACATGTGCAGAGTGTAACAGACAATATTGTACTTCTCTATAATGGAAACTAGATGTATAAGCAACTTGGTTTTTTGATAGCTCAGCTTTGCTTGAAAATCTGAATTCTCATGTAGCTCTGAAGGCAAGCAGTCCTCTTCAGGTGACATTCTTGTTCTGTGGGAATTGGGACTGAAATATTTTTAAAAAGAAATTGTGAACAGGAAGTAATACACACTGACTCTCCACTCTTTATGTATCTTCTGACAATGGATGCCTTGTGGGTTTAATAGATGATCCAAATGCATATTGATGCATTCAAATGATTTCAGTGTATTCTCTGGGATGCTGTGAGGTGTCTGTAAGCTTGGAAATGGAGAGGTGCAATTGGCAAGAGCTCGATGGACAATGCATTGGTGATGGGAGCATCGAAACATGCTGATCTTGGACAGGCTTTTCAAAAGGGGTCAGAATTTGAACTCTCTTAAATTCTGTGGGGTAGAAGGCAGGGAAATCCTCTTTTCACAGATGAGTTAGCTCTGTGTGGGCCACAGGAATTGAAAGCATCAGGTAAAGAAGTGACCAGATGTTCTACAAGTGTCTGGAAGGCTGGCTTTCGGAATGGACTGCTCAAAAGAAAGCAGAAGACCAAAACCCTCTGCTCCAGATTTGTAGAATTTGATAGGTAGTTTAAATAGGTAATTTAAGAATATTGCTTTGCACCTTTCTCAATGACTGCCCTAAACTCAGTCTATCCAAATATTTTTTCCAGGCAGCATGAAGAATTTGTAATGCTTTCTGTTATCAAAAGCAGGACTTGAAAGAGTCCTGCACCATACCAAAGATATGAATGCTGTGTTAAGGAATTTGGACATATTAATAAAAACAACATATTACTCTACCACTCTTTCATCTGAAATTAAACATGTCAAGCAAATTGCTGAAACAGTAGACGGAAACTTGGCAATTACATTTGTGTGGCAATTTGATTCTGTTCTCCCAAAATACCTCTGGAGAGCATCCAACTGTAGCTCTGCTCTGATCCCAAGACTATCCTGCAGATGCCCTGAACACAGACATGTAAGCAGCAAGCTCTGGCAGCCTGATCTGTGTAGTTGCTAGAAAGCTTCAAAATCTGGTTTGCTCTCAGAGGGCTTTCCATTTGGGAAAGGAACTGATACCATTCCAATTTTAACTGTGGAAGAGGAAGGGAAAATAGAAAAGCTTCAGAGAAGCAAGTTTTTGTCTAGACTGTGAAGCCAGCTGGGTGTCTTGTTCTGTCTTGTCAGGCTCCCTTCTTGTTTGGGGCTGTGTCTGAGTGGTTGACAAGTGCATTAGCTCTGTGAAAATAAACCCACTTTTGGTGTGGCAAATGAACCCTGGTCTCCCGTGACCATCCCCTGCCACAGTTGTTTCAGCACTGCTTTACTGACCCATAAAAATGCATAATCTTCTCTCCTTGTCCTTTCCCAGTTATCATTTGAAAACTGGGATTTTCCTCTGTTTTTGCCTTAAAAACTACTTTTGAAGTGAAAATTCTCTTCTGTTTCCCTAACTATAAAGTGTGCATGATAATTACAGGACAATTGCTTTGTTCGCTGAGATACTGCAGTGTTTCTGCAGGACAAAACCCTGCTCCAAGCAGGAGCAGTTCAACTTCTCTCACTCAAACCCCAGGGGCCAGGGACGAGCAATTTCCTCAGTTTTGTGCTCAGCAGTGACACTGGTATCTGTGTGGATACAATTTACTGCACTGTAAGTAATAGTTTAATGGCCTTGCATGTGATAAATGCTGTTTTGTGCTGGTGTGTGGTTTTCAATAGTATGTCAGAGAATTACTTATGCCTTTTAATCTGCATCATTCAAGAAGGCAATATTTTAAAAATGTGATTATGATAGCAAGGGTTTGTGAAGTGAAGGGCAGAGAGGCTTTTGCTGCTCCAAAGATTTCCTGTCTAGGGAATGTGACTTGTAAGCATGACAACGATGGGATTTTTTTTTGCTATTTGATTTGGTGATTTTTTTAATTCTTTGAGTCAGGCTTCTTTCCTTCTCCTGCATTTGGATCCTCTTTAAAATGACTAGTTTCAGGGAAAAATGCAAACATACCAAATAACTTGTAGAAGTCTTCTGTCATTTGCTAACTAATTGCTGCTTTTAGAGTGGTACCTGTCTTGTTTCTTCGGCAATGTGTCTACTTAGCTGTGCTCTTTCTCCAAAATGAGTCATGTTTCAGTCTCTTGAAAGCCTCGCTGTCCTTGATTGTCTTTTAAACATTTTTTTTTCCTTTGTTTGAGTTATTTTCTCATGGTTGGTGTCAGTGAGATGCTGTGGTAGCTAAAGAGGCTGTTCCTCTTACCTATTGTATCCCAGTTGCTGCATTGGTTATTTACAAGGATATGACCTGACTTGCACCGTAGGTGTTGACCCTGTCTTGTGCAAAGCCCTGCTGCCTCCAGGGATCCAAGTAAAGGATCTTTTTTAGAATTAGATGGTACAGACCCTATGCTGTTGTCTGTAAAACCAAGGGCTTCAGTTTGGGCAGGACCCATGCCCCCCATTCAGAGCAGCAGTACTGTACAAAGCCTTTGGCCCCTGGAATAGCTGAGTTCCTTCAGCTCCCTGCAGGATCAAGGCCAGGTTGCGTTGAACAGGGCTCATAGACATGTTTCCCTCAGGAGAAGCACTCAGCTCTGGCACATACTTACCTGGTCAATATTTGCTTAGTTAAGAGTGGGTCAGGAATGGAAAATGTTCATCAGCCAGTGGTAAACTGGTTTCCTGAGCATCAGTACCATTAGATTTGGGTTCAAAGGCACTATGTAGGCAGAAACTGGCCTCTCAGCCCTCAGTGCCTCCTGGCTATAAACCCATCCACCTTGTCCCAGGTTGTGTTGGGGATGGCAGTAGCTATTTTAGGGCAATTCAGGAGGTATTGGGTGGGAAAAGATAGGGATTTGGGTGCTGGAAAAAAGTTCTAGAAAAGCATCTGAAGGTGAGGGTATTATTGCCCAAGTTAAATGATACCCTGGATGCAACTGCTTTGTGGTTGGGGTTGTTTTAAAGTGTGGCTTGTTTGGCATTGAATAGCTATCAGAGAGGTGTTTTTAGCCACTGTGCTTTTAAAATCAGCATGCTAAACCCCCTTGAAGTTGTGAGAATATGTGCATATGCAGACTGGTGTTGGTTGAATTCAATTGTTACAAAACACACTCTTGGAAACCTCATCTGGGATGGTGTTGGCATGTCCCTCACATTTTGCCAGTTTTCAGAAGCTGTCAGGTAGTACTGTGTAGGAAGTGTTACAGGGATAAATCCTAATTTGGGCTAAACTCCCACTGTTTTCAGTGGGTGGCTTGCTGGCATTAAGGCCAAGTACCCCTCAGCTATTACAGATAACCTTTCTGTTCTTTAAAAGTCAAGGAGACTGAGACTTGATGCCTCTGTCTTGTACTAGAGATCAAACTGCAGGATTGCAGCCCTTGAAGTTTGTACATGTGCTGAGATTTGTGAACAAGAAGTTAGTTAACTAAAAACATTTCCAGTAACTGTTCTTTAGATTCTCAGTAGTGCTGGTGAAATGCCAGAGATCTGGAAACAGGAATTAGCTGATGATTTAGAGCAGTGCATGAAGAAGACACTCATTCTGTAGGGCAAACACTGATTTCTGAAAACTCTACTTTTCATAAATGGAGAATATATAACCCCATGTATTTTAAATTGAAGACTTTAAATTCTTTCAAAATTGAAATTCTGTTTGCTCAGATAATTGATTTTTATTTTTTTAGGAGAATGTTTCTATGAAATGCCTGCAACTTTTATCAGTATATGGCTTTCCAGCAAAATTGAATTAAATGTATTTTAGAAGTCAAGAATCTGAAAGTAGGTACCTGAAGTTCCTGACTATCACCAAGTGATTGAGATCATAAGTTGTTCTGGCTTTGTCTCTCTATGCAAGAAAGAGGGAAGATGTTGTGTTTGTGTTGGCAACACTTAAGAAAAATCAAACAATATCTCAACAGTAAGAAAGGAAAAAGGCCCGAATCCCTTCAGAAAATGTTGCTGTGCAAACCTTGGCTGGCAGAAGGTCTTCCCAGCTGAAGAGCTTCTTTCCTGCACCTCAGTGGAGCATCATCATTAAAGGGAAGCACACCCTGTATTGTTTTTCTTGCCCATTTCCCCTTAGGTGGTCACTGCCAATTCATATTTCAAGCTCAGGAGGGCTCTTCTGTCCCATCACTGGGATTCCAGGGGGAAGAAGGGTTTTCAAATCCTTCCATGCCCCCCTTTACCTCTGAGTTCCCCATCAGGATTGTGTACACAGCTCTTTTTTTCTTTTCCTTTTTTTTCTCTTCCTGAGAACATGTTTCTTGTGCTAACTGAAGTTGCAGAAGCACCTGGAAGGGAGTAATCTCATGCTGTGTGCTCTCTAACTACCTGAATTGCCTTTCCTTTAAAGAGGTGATTGACTGACAGGAGAAGGGATGAGCAGAAGAAGTTGTTCTTTGGCTTTCTCCCCTCTTGTGCCTCCAAGATCACAAATGAGGTCTGTGAGAACTGGGACAAGAGCTGGCATCTCCCAAGTACTGGAACTGTACTCCACACACTAAAATTCATAATGAGGGTGTTATGGTACTGGTCCCAACTCTTCTGCTGATTTTCTGCTCAAGGTTGTCACAACCACTTTTAATTTGTCTTCATCACTAAACTGGGGCCTTGGATCCTGGGGAGTAAAAACGTGCTTCAGACAAGTAGTTTGAATGATGATGTGTATCTCTCTCCTTTAAAGCCTCCCTGTCACTTGGTGTGGCTTGTAACTGCAGAATTGCAGGTTGGCAGGAACCTCTGTGTGGATAGTCTAGTCCAATTCTCCACCTATGTGGTGGCAGCTGAAACAGTCAGCTCAGTGGCATGTCCAGTGGGGTTTTGAGCATGCCCAAGGATAGAAATTCCCATTATCTTCTTGAGTAACATGTGGTTTTCTGAGTTCTGTGGTTTTGTGTCCATCTCCCCTCATCCCCACCCAGAAAAAATGTGTGTTTTTGTTGTGGGGTTTGTTCTTACATTTAAATGGAATTTCCTGTATTTCAGTTTGTGCCCACTGACTCTTGTCCTGTTGCTGGATACCACCAAGAGGAGCCTGGTTTCATCTTCTTTACACCTTCATCAGGTATTTATGCACATTGATAAGACCCCTCTGAACTTTTTCTTCTGCAGGCTGAAGAGTCCCAGCTCCTTCATCCTCTCCTTATATGCCAGATTCTCCAGCCCCTTAATTATCTTTGTGGACGTTTGCTAGACTCTCAGCAGTGTGTCCATGTCTCTGTTGTACTGGGCAGGGAAGGACTTGTCCTAGCACTCCAGATTTGTCTCACCAGCCCTGAGCAGAGGGGAAGGATCCCTTCCTTTGACCTACTGGAAGTTGTTTTTCCTAATGCAGCCCACATGCTGTTGAACTTCTTTGCTACAAATGTGGTTTGGAGGCTCATGGTCAGCTTGATGTCCACCAGGAATCTCAGGCCTTTCTCTGTTTTTTCTACTTCCTTTCTGCTTGTTGGCTCCCAGTCTGTGCTCCTGAGCAGCAGGGCTTTGCATTTTCCTTTGTTGAACTGCAAAGGTTGGTGTTGGCCCATTTCTGCAGCCTGTCCACATCCCTCTGAGTGGCAGCATGCCTACCTGGTCTATTAGCCACCACTTCCAATACTGTATCATCTTCAAACTTCCTTTATAAAGAATTTAGAGCCCTGGGTGAAGTGCTTAATGAATCAAATCTCTCAACAGTTCTAGAAAGTACATTGCTGTTCACTTGGGAAAGTCAGAGAGAGATGAGGCAGCTTCAGTAGCACTAACAGAACATTTAATGCTGTGCAGTGTAGTAAAGGACTTCATTATTATTATTTAGGACTTTAATTCCTCAAATCTCTGATACTTCATGCAATACCAGCTCATGCCCTTTGCTAACACCATAGCAACCTGCTATAAATGTCACTCTATAATGTGGCCTGTGGGCCAAAAGCTGGACAAGGAATGCTTTCTAGGGCAGGAAATCCATGGGGTCAGGAAAAAAAGTGCAGTAGAATGAGGGAAAAATCCTAGTGTTATTTTATAGTATAGCAAAGCGATTTTTCTTTGTCTCTCCAAAACTGTGCCCTAGAGGAAACAGAGGCAGCAACTGAAATTCTCTCAGTGCTTTATCTATATCCCCCTCCCCCAAAACCGACATCCTAGGCACAGTCTAAACCTCTGGGCTAACAGATGGTGTTGAGAGGGGGAGGGAGGGGGAACAATTTGCATCTAAATAGCTGAAATAAAAAAGGGTCATGTCCCACAGACCAGCCCCACTCACCTGCTGTTTAAATCCCCCTGAGAAACACGCAAACATGCTTAGTTTTTTAAAGTCTGCATCAGCTGTACTTGCTCTCTGAAACTTTCTGCCTTAAAAAAGCTGCAATCCTCTGCATCTTGCTGTATGGATTCTGTTCTCCTCCCAAAAGGACTAACTTTTAAGGCTTTAGTTCTTTAAATGGATTTGACAGCTGTGTCACTTCTGTTCAGCCCTCCCATCAGAGTGACTGCTGCTGTTGGTTGGTGTAATTAGCACAAGCACTAATGATACAGAAAAGGTTCAGAGCAAATATTACCTCTTCTGTCAGCTTGCTATTCTCCTGGCTGCCTGATTCCACCTTCAGAGGTGCTCTTGCCATATGGTCCTGTGGACTCATGACGCAATATTCCACGCTGGGTTTGTGTGTGTAGGTGGGATGGGCTTTGGCTCTAGTGACCACGAGGCTGCAGCCTGGTGGTGATCCTGATCCTGCAGGACCGTGGCATGGCATTGGATGGCTGTGCTTAATCCTGCAGGCATGCAAAGCCAAGTTGCTCTGGCTTCCTGGCTGTGTCCTGTAAGAATTCCTCGGGTCTAAGACCTTGCTGCTTTGTAATGGTTTTGTTTCGGAGTGTAAGGGTCATTTGCCCACCTCTGTTAACACATTCTTGGAGAGTACTCTGGGTCTACCCTCCTGTCCTGGGAGCAAGAAGTGTGCTTTTGTCTCTTCAGGCAGACTTTCTCAAAGTTTAAGGCTGTGGAAAGCCTGTAATAAGGAAAACCTCCCCAGTTCTTCATAATCATGTACACATTCACCACCCTGAAACCATCTTACCTTATTTCCCAATGATATTTGGAGAGGCAAGAGGGCTTTGCAATGAAGTTTATTCTTAGTACAAAACACCAAGATGAGCAAAACCTGATTCTACCCATCAGTTCCTTGGACTTCTACACTCAAATGCTAAAAATAAATAATGTGACAGTAGACCAGGTGGTTCAGGAACTTTATTACTTTTGTCTGTTGACAACATCTTCTCTACTTTCCAAGAAGCCAGAGGCATTAAAAGGCTGAGTTTGGCAGACTGGAAGGCTCTGCAGGATGAGTGGTGAAGATGATGTCTGGGGACCCACCAATGTCTTCTGTGTGTTGATCTGGTAGAATAAAATGTTTGCAAAGGAGGATTTCTATTTCTGGAATTGCAAGACCTTGAATCTCTTCTTTCTTCAGCACAAGCCTGGAGGGAATTGGCAAGGTTAACCTTTGTGAAGCTGCTGGGCCCTCCCTCCCACAAGTGTCTTGGAAGAGGAAATGGCCTCAAGAAGTTTCTTTGTTTCTTTTTTTCCTCATTTAATTCCCAAGTAAATTTCAGTATTGTGGATAGTAGTGGTTGATGTGTATTAGGGCAACGTGGATCTGGGCAACAGCCTTGTTTACATGCCTCTGTGGAATAAGTTTATTTATTTTATAATTTAATATAAATTCCAGTTAATAGAAACAAGATCCGGTGTATGAATGCTTACAGAAATAACTGGGCAATGCACAATACCAAATTATATTAATTTAGAACAGTCTGTGGTGCTTTATAACTTTCCACAACTGTTTTTCTTTTTAGTACTTTGTCACTTGAGGATAACTATGTTTTATAAATGGTCATATCACATGATGCATACTCACTGTCTGGGAGTAAACAAGTGAGTTAACTTGGGCGGTGCAAGTTATCTACACACATGCACACATAAATGTGTGTGGATATACATGTTTATACATCCACACTCTCTTCTGTAGGACAGACCTCTGCCCTGCTCCTTCTGCCCCATTCCCCAGCTCAGTGAGGCAGGCAGGTGACTGCCTCTGGCAGCTGTGCTGCTGGTATTTGCCATGGATAAAATGCTTGTTATGCAGCAGGGCCCCACAGACCATGTAAGGGCAAATCCAGAAATGAAAGATGCTATTGGAAATATTTATTTTCTCTGTTTTTTAAAAGCAAGACAATGTAAATTGTGCAGCTGTAGCAGAGGTGTGTGTTACTTTTTGACAAAGGAGGCAAAAGGGGAAAATATGAGGAATTAGGTGCCCTTTGAGGTGAGGTTTGCAGGTAGTGGGATGAAGACTGGAGAAACTGGATTTCACAGACTCTTAGAATGGTTTGTGTTGGAAGGGACCCTAACGATCATCCAGTTTTAACCCCTTGCCATGGGGACTGCCCTTCACCATGCCAGGTTGCTCAAAGCCCCATCCAATCTGGCCTTGAAGACTTCCAACGATGTGATATCCACAGCTTCTTGGGCAGCCTGTTTCTGTGCCTCACCAC
>VXBC01009264.1:513581-577114 GCA_013399945.1 Ploceus nigricollis | reverse complement strand
CAGCTCTATTGCAGCCCCCTTAGGTACTGGAAGGTGCTCTAAAACCTCTGTGGAGCCTCTCCTTCTCCAGGCTGAACAATCCCAGCTCTCTTAGCCTGTCTGCATAGCAGAGGTGCTCTGGCCCTCTGAACATCTTTCTGGTCTCTTCTAGTTTTGCTCCAGCAGGTCCACGTTCCTCTAACACTGAGGTCCCCAGAAATGGATGCAGCACTCCAGGTGGGGTCTNTCTGATCTAAACCTGCCCTCTGTCTTATGGCCATTCCCCCTTGTTCTGTAACTCCATGCCCTGGTCCAAAGTCCCTCTCCAGCTCTATTGCAGCCCCCTTAGGTACTGGAAGGTGCTCTAAAACCTCTGTGGAGCCTCTCCTTCTCCAGGCTGAACAATCCCAGCTCTCTTAGCCTGTCTGCATAGCAGAGGTGCTCTGGCCCTCTGAACATCTTTCTGGTCTCTTCTAGTTTTGCTCCAGCAGGTCCACGTTCCTCTAACACGGAGGTCCCCAGAAATGGATGCAGCACGCCAGGTGGGGTCTCACCAGAGTGGAGCAGAAGTGGAGAATCCCCTTCTTCTACCTGCTGGTCACAGTGGCCTGAGATGTAGGCTGCTTTTATTTTAGCAGGTTTCTTTTTGTTTCTTTTATTAAGTGGCTTACCAAGTGACAGGTGGGCATTGGAACATTTATTCATTTATTTCTGTATCTTCCCAAGGTCTCTAACTGGAAGAGGAATTTGCTGTACAGAAAGGACCATTCTGGTAGTCTACAGTGTTACTTCAATCACTTTCTCTGTGTGGAACTAAAATACTAAAGAAAAAGATGTGCTGGATTGGAACCATGCCTAAAGCAATTCTTGGCATAATGGGATTATTTTACTAATTTTTAATTAAAATAGAGTTCTAACTAGATTGTTTTGAGCACACATACAGCTCTAGTTTGTTGTTCTTGGTCTAATTGCCTCCTAAATTAAAGATACCAATATTCTAATCCACCTTCTCCCTTGGGATGCTGGCATTAAAAGAGGGTGTGGAATGCTATGTAAATGATTTACAGGCATGCAAAATAGGAAGTGGTCTTTAAAGGCATTAGCCAAAACTTAGGTCTTCCCTTTACCTGTGATGTCTTGACAGAGAGACTGATGAATTGTTATTTTTTGGTATGTATTTATTTCTCTGTCCTGACACATCTTTTAAATGGTTAGAAATGTAGTCTGAGAAAAATGCCAATAATCTCAGCCTTTGAAGAAGAAGCAGTTAATGAATCTTCAGGGAAATACCCAGAGTCCAGATGCTCTGTGGGGAAGAAAAGGTTGGGAGCCAGAGTACCAGGGGTTGGAGACAATACATCATCTCAGATCTAAGATGGAAGCTGTCTGCTGACAGCACAAGATACTAAAATGACAGAATTATGGGCTCATTTGCTTAAGACTACTTTTTTTGAGCCCGTTTTAAAAAGTAATGATTTGGGATTTGACTACTTCTGTTTAAGATATCTTGGTTAAATTTTGTCAGAAATAAAGCATTATCTTTTTGCAGATTTTTAATTATCTTTACGAATTGAAACCCTCTGGGGAAGTTTCACCTGTGTGGGATGTAAATTCAAACCATGCTGTAAGTTTAAAAAATATATATTAGGCTCAAATCCAACTTCTATTTTTAAAGCTAAAAGAGACCTTAAAAAGTAGAAGGCCACAAGTTTAGATGTCTGTTTTATAATATTTTAATAGAGTAGCAGAGACTGACAAAACTTTTGTCAACGTAGAATATTTAAGCTCCTCAGATAAAACTAGATGTTCATTGAGGAGTGTTCCCAGGAAAACAAAGAGTTATTTCCAGCCTGAAGAGATTTTTCTTAAAAATAAAAGCAGCCAAACCATGCATATGTTGGGAGGCTGTGAATCAGCACCTGCAAATACCAGCAGTACAAGAATAACTAGGAATGGAACAAAAAGTTGGATGGGGCCCTGAGCAACCTGATCTGCTGGGAGGAATTGCTGCACATGGCAGAGGGGCTGGACTTAGTTGATTTTTAAGGGCCCTTCCAACCCAAGCCTTTTCTATGATTCTGTGAAAACGTGGGTCAAAGGAAACAACTGGAAAGAGTGGAAGAAGCAACCTCATACTTGCAAAGGAGACAGTTCACTTAAGCTCTGTTGTGGTCATGCTCTGTTGTGGATTGATTTGGAGGATCTCCTTTCCCACAGCAAATGTATTTTACTTCACTGAATCCCTCTGCAATGAGCGTAAGAACAGGAAAGATGGAGTTAATGCAGGTGCTGCCACAATATGAGTATAAATTGTTAGTAAAGAGGAAGGCAGCACTTGCCTTGAGACAAGTGTAAATGGCATAAAGTGAAGGGGGGAAAGTTGGTTTGGGAAGTGCATCCCCATGCATTGCTCCTGGGTGTGCTCAGGGACCAAACCTGGGATTTCTTGAGAGCTGTGCAATAGCTGTTTCCAAAACTTACTGCCCTGTTCGTTTCTTGAGTTTTTTAGCAAACAGAGCTGTTACTGTAGAGGTGAGAGGTGAAATTATGGTGTGCTAGTTACAGAATTTAAAGTATCCTTTTATACTCTCTTGCCTGGATAGGAGAGAGGGAGTGTGGTCAGGTAACCTGAGTTGGGTGCTGGGTTTGTGTGGCCAAAACACTGAGAGAGCTTTGGGTTGTGGGTAGGTACCATATCTCTATGACAGCCTGCTGCAAACATTCTTGACTCTTAATTGCTGAAATTAGGGGAGGATGATGACAAAACTGCACCTGGACTTGCCGCATGCTGTGCTCTCCTAATTCTTATGCTGGTGGCCTTAGGAGCAAGTAGCTGTAGTACTTAAGCAAGGTGACTTAAAGCAATGGGGATGGAATACTATACCGAACAAAATGCCTTAACTCATACAACTTCCTAGAGCATCTGTCTTTGGTTGTTGTCTTCATTTTGGAAATCGGTTGAGTTTTATCTACCACTTAGCAAAGGTACAACATTGTCTGTAGGGCTTCTTGTCTGCCCAGTAGTGACTATAAAAAGATTTTTAGCATTTTTACTACACAGAGGACAAACAGCAACCTGACAAAGCAGTCTTGAGATGAATAATTTTAAGGGACTGGCAATCCATCGTAATCCATCCATCAGTGAAATCCCAATTCTGCTGAATGTGCAGTTCATACTGTCGCTAATTGTATGATGTAGATGCTTCTCCACTGGGAATTGGATGGAAATTAGCAAGTCACTTGCTTCAGATGCTGACAGGGCTGTGAATGGGAGCTCAGTCAGTCTCCTCTGGGTTGAGTTTTATGGCTGCAGTGTTGCTGCTTCTTGAGAAAGAATGAGTTTTAAATAGGTAGCAGTGAAGATCCATGCATCCTACTGAAAGCTGCTTAGGTCACTGTAGCAAGAACAGAGGGCAAGAAGATCTGTGCTCCAGAAAAGCCTTGCTCAAAGATATTGAGGAAAACCTTGCCTGCTATATCTAGCCTTGCAATTAACTCCTACTCCTAATTACATAGTGCCTTAAAATGGGCCTGCCACTGTAATGAATGATGTTGTTATATTTCCTTTTGTTTAGTGGAGTAAAAATAGTTCACTTGGCTCATGGGCTTTATTTAACTGAGCGCTAATGCAGACTTGGTTGTAATATATTGCAGAAACAGCAGTTCTTTTGTGCCAGTCCTATAGAGCTTTCTTTTCTCTACTGGCATACAGTAAGTATGATTGGAATCTGAGTAAATGATGTGATAAAAGGCTTGATGGTGCCTCCTAAAAACAAACTACTGCTCATTAAATTAAACGATGATGATTCTTAATGGACTAGTTAGTGCTCTGCAGTGCATTTGGTACAAGTAAGGAAGTCTAGGGATGTGAGACCTTGCCACTATGGCTCCTCCTATATGTTCTAGAATCATAAAGCAGGTAGAATAGGGAGTTTTGCTAGATAGCATATAATTATAAACACAGAGGTGATGTTCTTGCAGCAAAGAAGACTACTGTGACAGTTTAATTAGGGGAGAAACTGCAAGCCACCTTAGGCTTTTTAATTTTGCCTTGTAAGTGAACAGCTCATAGAGCATTTCATGTATTGCACTTGAATCATTGTAAACCTGAAGCAGATTTATGTGCAATTCTCAAATTGATTGTCTTCACTGATATTAAATTAGCTCTTGCAGTGCTGGGTATTTGATGGTGCTTGTCTCTAAATTCAGTTTGACTACAAAAACCTCATATTTGATGCAGAGCTTATCCTGTCTTTGGAGAACTATTCATTCTCCCCTCTATTCCCAGCTTTGAAGAACCAAAACTTTTAAAAAAGCAACATGAAATTGAACCAATCTTTGTGATTTTATTTAATTGAAACCTACTGCCAGTATGATAATCCTGGCTAGCAATTAAGGGAATGTGACAGCTTTGCCAGTCATTACATAAATATTATGGAGCACTGGGCTTCCTACTGTCATTAGCTGCAATGAACACAATGGAGCTATACACAGGAGCAAGAGCTACTCTGATGATAAATGTTTGCATTTCCAATTAGCACTGAACTGTTGTGGCATTTTCCCCTCAGTCTAATTGAGGGTCTTGGGTGGTTTCATTCACTAACAATAATTGGGTTGTCTTCTTGCTCTTTACTTTCCCAGCAGCAAAGGAGTTGAATGCGTTTTGATCTTAAGAATATCGGTTTCCTCCTTGCAGGTCTCTGTGTCTCGGTGTTTCTTCACCTCAGAAAAAACTCAGCTTTTACAGGTTAATGTAAACTTTCATCTATTTGTGTACTGTGGCTTTTTGCTAACCACTGCATTGCAGTGTCCTCTGTGCCTATGTGATGTTGTTGACTTGATCTGACAAGTTCTCATTTTCTTATCTATTTCTTACCCCCATCTCCATTGCTAAATGACAGATCTCTGGATTGGAAAAGGTGCAGTTTTTGCAAATGCTAACATGTATTTAAAGTGTGAATACATTGTACTGGGAATTATTCCACATTAGGAGATAGCAGGGCTTAATTCTGAGCCCTGTGCTCTATGTGCATCTTCCTGCATTGGAAACTTTTGAATGGAATAATGATTAATGATTCGGCTGCTCTCAGTTGCTGTTACTGCGAATGTGTAGTTAGGACTCTGAGCCAAGTAACTTAGGCAAGAGTAGTGGGGGTGGGTTTAACTGTGTGCATTAATATATTCTCTTTATGCTGCATCTAGTCATTTCCTCTGGAGCACAGATTTCCTCCAGGAAACCTGCTTATATGGGCTTTGGATATGCTTTAACATAAGAGGCCTTTATTTTTCCCACCCTGCTTAGCAAGCTCCGACTCCAGCGACTACTTTGACTTGTGTGGTTGAAGCCCTGCCCTCCTGTGAGCAAAAGCGGAACCGGAGCCAAGGCTGCTCTGTGCTGTGCTGGAAAAGGGAGCCTGTCCTGACATCTGCAACAGGGAACTTGCTTGTTCAGGCATGTAGCTGGGGGAGGGGAGGTAGCACTTCTGGAGGTGAGGAAACAAGGAGGATGATTTGTGGGCTGAGAACTTTTAAAAACTATACTCTTGGTTCTTTCTGTTGCAGCTTGGATTTTATTTTTTTTTCCTAGTTGAATATGGATGCAATTTACTTCTCTTGGGCTGTTTTAAAGCGTTGTGAGAAGTGGGTAAATGCTCGGTCAAAATTAGGGGGCTGCTGCCCAGGGATGGGATCAGGCAGAGCTGATCTCTGCAGTTCTCCAAGTTGGAGTACTGGAGCGCAAGTGAGGGGAGTTCATCACGTGTTCCAGGTACTTGGGCATAGCTGGCATTGATTGTGAAGTGGTTATTGTTTGACACGGCCATTTATTTGTACAACAGCTGAAGCCAAGTCTAAACACGGCAATTTAAGCTGGCATTGCCTCTCTGTGGTTTTGGATTCAAGCCTAATGTGGTGAAAAGGGCTTGACCTGCCTCAGCGCTTCTAAAACCCTCTGTGTGTCTGGGTTACTGTCACAGTGGTCATGCATGGGCCCACGCTGTGGAAGCTGGTGAACATTGGGCCTTGATTCTTTCAAACAAAACAGAAAGAAGCTTCCTTAACTTGAATGAAAGCAGAACTCTGTTGCTAGGAATCGAGTGGTTATAATTAGTCTGTTCTTCTTTAGAAGAGTATCTGTGCAGTAGGATGGGTTAGCATGGATATCTGCCCAGGGAGAGATTTTGCAGCTCTCCTGCCCACTGCAGTCATGTCCACGTCCTCCTGCAAAATCTGGGCTAGGGAATCCCACCTTGCATTTAGCCAAAACCGCTGGGGTTGAATTAAAGGCTTTTTTTAAAAGGACCATCCAGACTTTTGGCTTTTAAAATTCCAAGCCGTGGAATTGTCCAGCTTCTCCTGTTGAGTTGTAAGTGGTCAGTCATCCTTTATATCTGGCACTATGGAAATAATGCTGGNGTATACTGATGTTGAGAGATTATTCTTTCATTTAATTTAGTGATTTCATCTGCATCTTTAGGTGTTGGCAGCACCTGCAGGGGTCTAACAGGTAAGTTTTAAAAAGACATCAGCAAACACTGCTGTTTTGTAATTATTTATTTAAACTTTATGCAAACCTGTTGTTTAGTCTGTTGGGGATTTTGTGTTGTTCGTTTGTTTGTTGTTATTTTTGTTTAGTTTTTGTTGTAGTTTACATGTAAATGCAGAGTCTGGGCTGGTGCTATGCTGGTCCTTGGCTTTTTTGGTTTAATTGGCACATTTACATAGAGCTCAGGTGTGCAATAACTGGTTGGGGAGACAGCTCCATGCTAGGGTTTCTGAGGGTTTTTTTAATCACCTCTAAATGCAGTGATTGGTCTTTCCTCCCTCGGAGTGTGTGTGTTGCAGCTGCCTTTTTTGTGGCAGCATGTGTTCCGGGTCCCATCTGCTGTTGGGTGGAGGAAGAAGACACCTCTTGCCTCTTTTTCAGGTGGAAGGCGTGGGGTGCCTTTCCTTCAGCGTGAGACTGATGTTTGAGACTTAGTCCCACGTAAAGTAATAAAAATGAATTACTGTCTTTTCATCCTGGGTGGAAACCCAGCTGGTAAACTCTGATGTTACTTTTTCTGTTGGGATTTGCATGGAAGCGTGACACGCAGGGAAGGAATCTGCTGCTTGCAATGTGTTTGAACAGAGCAGGGCACAGCCTGTGCTCTTGCTCACCAGGGCAGTGTGAGGGGGAAGGAGGAGATTTTAACTGTGAGTGTGCGCACAAGCAGTTTCTAGCCATAGGGTGGAAGGATGGATGCTGGTGCAGAGGTAAAACACTTGTTCTGATCAGGATTAACTCAAAGGTTAAGACTCTCTCTTTTTTTTTGTTTGTGGGCAAGACACCCTTTCCTCACCCTGCCAACATGAGAATACTAGTGTCTTGGAAAAATGTGAGATTTCCTTCTGGTAGTAGGCAGAGCGGAAAGAGCAGTTGCTGAGCATCTTCCTCCTCCCCATCTTGTTTAATATAGTTTATTCGTCTGTAAGTTGTAGTGAGTAACTTACAGCTACTCTCTTGCCAGACTGCATGAATTATAGATGTCTCTTTTATGAGTTTTCATGTTGACTCCTGCAATTAGTATGCATTGGACGTAGTTATCTGTATGGCATCTACTGTAGCGTAGGTTTCAGCCTTTCTGACTTTTTAATTGCTTTCTGTTTTAGCAATCAGTCATCTGTCTGTCTTGCTAAGGAATGCAAAGAGAACACAAGCAGCTTGATAGAAACTTAAAAGTTCAGCGTGGAGCAGCAGGTTTGAAATGATGTGCTTAAGTTAAGTGGAAGGAAAAATGACATACATAGAGGGTCTTTGTTCTCTCTTTTTTCTGCCTGTGTATGTGCTACAGTAGGGTCAGAATGTCCCACCTACTTCTGGGTCCCACTCTGCGAGGTGAATGTCTCAGGAGGCTGTGCCTGTACTACAGTTTATGCCTGTGGTTTAGACATAAACTTCATGATTTCCAAGGCATGTAGATGTGGCACTTGAGAGTGTGATTTAGTGGTTAACACAATGGTGCTGAGTTAATGCTCGGATTCGATGATCTTAGGATCTTCTTCAACCTTAATGATTCCGTGATTGTCTTTTGTGTTATATCTTCTTAAGAAAGATCAGCAGACCTGCATGGATCTTTGCATGTGTGAATGTACTCTGAGCTCTTGGATGCTACTCTTGGCACCTGTGGGTGCTGTCTTCTGTTCAGTGCTTCTGCTTGTTCTGTCTTCTGTCTTTTTACTGTCTGCGTAAGTTTTGTAGGTTTTGTAGGAGAGTTTGTCAGGTTTGCTGTTGGACTCTGTTGAGTCTGGTGCAATTATATGTAGCTAATGGGCTGCAAAAGTTGATGGGAAGGGGCAGGGGTGCATTGAAGGCAAACATAACTTGACTACAGCAGTCACAGATTGCAGTATGTAATAAAACTTTTCATGATTACTGTGTGCTGAAACAACTCAAACTTTCAGTACTCTCAAATGTCTGCAGAAACAATAGTCCTACATTACAGCTATGCCTTCCTAATGGTGTCTACAGAGTTTGGTTTGAGTGCTGGTATTTTAATATATATAGTAGTTGAGAATAATCGTGTCTGCAGCTAAAATGTATTCCCTCATCTGACTCTGGTTGAAAAGTTCATGTGCTGTTTTATTGCTTCCACTGTTCACTTAATCACACTGTGGAAACCTAAGATGAATTTCTCAAGGCAGAGTCGTGCTGGTGTGAAGAAGGAAATAACTCAGTGCAGTGATGCTTTGCATTCCTGTTGGAATGGATTGTGCTGAGCTGAGTGACTCATTTCAGTGGCCTAGCGCTGATGTTCTGCTGGCTGGGGAAGCGATTGCCTGGTGCTCTGAATTTGAGCAGCGCCTACATGAGGGGGTTTGTTTAAAGCCTGCTTACATGTGAATTGGCAGGAGATTATTTTAGGAAGAAGAGAATTTGCACAGCCAGCTGGGCTGCAGTGAGGGAGGTGGCTACCTCTGTAACCACTCCATGGCTCTGGGCTCTCAGCTCTGACTTGGGGGTATAATTCTGCCAGGACAGGGTTTCATCTGCCTACTTTGAAGCCAATGGAAGTTAAAAGTATAATGATGTTGCATTTGACCTCTGTATTGCAGTGGGAGGATTCACTTAAGCAGGTTTTTGGTTTTCCCATTAAATATATAGTGGTACTAGAGGGCTTTTGGGAGCCCTCTAGTGCAGCTATTACAGGGGGTTACTTCTGTGGAATCTGAGTCTTTTAGTTTTGTGAATCAAGGGATTTCTCTTACCCCCCCATCTCCAAACAGCTCATGTAATTCCAAACATAAGACTTTAATGAAGAGAAAGGTCTGTGAACTCGAGCGATGGAGGGAAAATGAGAGGGTGTACTATAGGCTTTGCCTACAGCAAAGGTGCAATTATCAAATAGGTGTGAAACAATATTGCTTGTAAAACTATGTAATTTCTCAGCAGTTACTTGCTCTTTCAGGGAATAATGTAAGATAAGCAAGAGCTTGTACTGCCAGTTTCTATCCCTGCGGTAAAACAGTAATTCACTTCTGCACTATCCTTTCTGACTGAGGGATTTTGAAAAACTTTCTTATATTGAAGAAACTGAGAGCAGATGTCCCTGGGGTTTTGCACTGGTGGAACTGAGAGGGAGGATGCTTGACATCCAGAGATTTTTCTTATACTCTCTTTTTTTTTTTTTTGAGGTTTTTCCTTATGTTCTTTTTCTTTCTCCCAACACTAGGCCAGCCTCTGCCTGTAGTCTGGGTTTTTTTTTTTATTCTTCTTCTCCCTTCTTTTTCTCCAGCCTGGAGCCACATATTGCTCTGTTTCAGTCTGATGTTGCATCCATTCCCCAACTTAGTAAACTTTACTCTGTCCCCTGCTTAGTTTTATGCCTCTGACAGCAGGTATACTGACCTCTCTAGGCTCAGTGGGAGAGGGACCCAGAAGTGAGTCAGTCACCATCCCAGCCATGTCTGCAGCTCCCAGAAGTCTGGCTGATGGGGGAATCTTTGGATGCACCTTTATTTAAACCCCCGTGGGGGTAAATCAGGGTGTTAGAGCAGCAAATGTGGTGCCACTCCTGGGGAGGTCTGTTTGGCAGGCAGAGGGCTGATAACATTCCTTTTCCTTCTGCTTCCCTGTTTGCAGTATATTCCTAGCACCTTCCTGGCAATTTCCTCTTCTGTAGTTAAATAAGGTCAAAGCAGAGAATATATCTCTTATGGGACACTGCTGCTTATGTTGTTTCAAATGGTTTAGTTGTGCCAGTTCAGTTCCAGCCACTGACACTGTGATGTGCAAAGCCCATCAGGAAGGCCTCAGTGTCTTCATATTTCACAAGATACATGTGTAGCAGTGACTGCCAAAATTATCAGTTGGGTTTTAGCTTAGACTTTTTTCCACTGCTTAGGCAGGGAGAGTATTCATTTGCACCAACCACTTCATGGCTGGCACTCCAGCTGTCACTTAGTTCTGTTCTGTTTTATACCCAAGAATGGCATGAGGCTGAAGTGTGAGTGGTGGGACGTGCACAGAGCACGTCCGAGGACACGCCCAGACAAGTGCACAGGTAATTTCCCCCCACCCCTCCCAAATGCCAAAGCTGTCCCACCGTTAAAATCAATCCCCAGATGCTAGTCTGTCATTTAATATTCCATTGCATAGCTGTATTGGAAGGAGAATGGGGCTAGGGTCAGACCTTTTACAAAGTTCCCTGTGTGTGAAGACTTGCCCAAAGCCTTACAGGCTGTACAACACTGCCAACCCTCCCATTTAAGGGCAACTGTGAAGAAACTGGGAATCAATCAAGTGGAAGCAAAGGTGGAGCTGCAGGCCAGCCATGGCTTGGCAAGCGACAGGGAAACTCTGCTCTTGGCAAAATCTGGCACATTGCTGCTGAGTGATTTCTGTGGGCAGTGTTTGCCTGCCTTAGTTCCCCACAGCAGCGAGAGCAGTGTGCTCTGGGTCCAAAGCTTGCCCGTTACACTGAGGGTCAGTAGCTTGGCTAAAGAAGACTTTGAAGGCTGGCTGGGTGCTGTGTGGCCATAGGACTGTGGTGTGGTGGTGAGATCTCTTCAGTGTGACTCAATGTCACACTGAGTCCAGCCTATGCAAAGTCCCTGGCAGTCAGCAGTGATCTCAGCTTTGTAACTGAACTTCTTACATGCAGAGAGCAAGCAGCTTCTGACTTTCTGCCACCCCGTAATTCTCCCTGAGTGAAACAACTTCCCTTACTGCCTGTGAAATTGGTAAAGCTGTTGAATTGCTTTTTCCACCCAAACAGAAATTGTTCCCACTTTGGTCTTTATTCAGCAGTTAACTCCCAACTTACTTTTGAAAGAAAACATAGTGCAGATGAATTCTAGTTTCCAGAAGGATCTTGCTGCAGCCGGGCTGTGCCCGGAGTAATGCTGATCTCATTTGGGTGGAACAAGTTAGGTGTTGCAGAATAATCTATTACCCTGTTCCCAAGCTTCCGTCTTTAAATCTGCACAGCAGGGATTATTTACTTATGGATTTAAGTGTGTGTTAGGGATCTAGTTTCGTTCGACCCTCCCAACAGAACAAAATGCAATCAACTTCCTGGCAGTTGGAGTTGCTCCTGAAGTGTGCAGTTACTGCAGAAAGGCCAGGGCTGGCTTGGCACAGTCGAGGGCTGTGGCATCTGAGTGGGTACAGCTCAGGGCTTTGCGGCCACCTCTGCCTCTGAACCTGCACAGCAGCTTTTTAGCAAAGGGGCCTGAGCCGCTGCATCAAAACTCTGGGTACAAACTTCAGTCTCTGTGTTGTGCTGTGCTGGAGACTGATGCAAATCTTTTGACATTGTTGTTAGGACAACTAGCATGGATCTGAGAGGTATTACAAACTCAGCAACTTGTTGGCTCCTCTCAGGTATCCTTACTCTTCACTACGTCATATTTACCTTCTCACCCTGCACTTCTGCTCCATGGTTTGCTTGAGAATTTGTTGTATCCTCAAACAGGCTTTTCTCAGTGATCAGTAATGCAAATGCTCGAATATAGTCTTATTAACAGAAAAAAGAAAGGTATCTTGAGTAGAATTTGTTGTGCTGACACAAATTTTTATGCTGGGTTTGTGTTGCTATCATTATCCCTGGAAGTATTCAAAAAGCCAGTGGATGTGGCACTTGGGCATATGGTTAATGGTGTACACAGCAGTGCTGGGTTAATGGTTGGGCTGAGGTTGCAGGTCCATCTGCAAATACCTGCCTGTGATTTACTTGATAGTTTGTGGTTCTAGTCTACATAAATAAATAATTATAGCTTCTAACTTGTTTTCTTTTCCAATTCCCAGTAACGGCCTGCCCAACTGAAGATGTCTAACAATGGAGTTGAAACAGAAGACAAACCACCTGCTCCTCCAATGAGAAATACCAGCACTATGATTGGTTCGGGAAGCAAAGATCCCGGGACTTTAAACCATGGCTCAAAACCTCTGCCTCCCAATCCAGAAGAAAAGAAGAGGAAGGATCGATTTTACCGATCTATTTTGCCAGGAGATAAAAGTACAGTATTTTATCTCTTCTAATAAACCTTCTGTCTGAATATTGCTCTGCTTGAACATAGTCAAGCACTCTATGCTTAGTGATGGTTGAGGTTTTAGAAAACTCTGTGTGTTTGTTTCCTGCACATCTGTCTTGGTCGTTCCAGGGTATATAAGGTACAGTCTGTAGATATGTTTTTCCTAATGTTTTCTCCTGTAACTTTGAATCCATCTCACTTTTTTTTATAAGATCATAGAATACTAGAATTATTTGGGTTGGAAGGGACCTTAAGGATCATCTTGTTTCAACTTTCTTGTTATAGTCAGGGATATCTTCCACCAAACCAGGTTCCTCAGAGCCTCATCCAGGCTGGCCTGGAACACTTCCAAGAATGGGGCAGCCACAGCTTCTCTGGGCAATCTGTGCCTGTGCCTCACCACCCTCACAGTGAGGAATTTCTTCCTAATATCTAATTTAAACCTGCCCTCTCTTGTTTTTAATTCATTCACTCTTGTCTTATCACTCCATGCCCTCGTCAAAATCCCTTTGCAGGTCTATTTTAGGCCCCCTTTCTTGTAGGTTTTTTTTAAATTTATTTTGCCTTTCCCATAAATTATGAGAACAGTGTCCCTGAAAACCTGGACTAACTCTGGGACTAGCTCTGTTACTTCCCAGCCTGACTTGTCCATAATGGTCTTGAAAATTGTAAGGTTTTGTTCCAATTACAAACGGGCCAATAAAGCTGGCATTGGCAATTGGTGGAGAGCAGAGGGAGGTCTTTTGCTTGTTTTGTTGTTTTAAACAGCAAATAATTTGAGTTATACAAGACTAACATGCAATCTCCTACTAGACCTGTCATATTTTGCCTCATGGCCATTTACTCTGTTCTAATGTCTGGGTCAGGCATTGTCTACTTGCTTTTAAGAACAATCTGTCACTGAAAATTCTTGCATATTTCTTGTGAACTGAAGGAGTTTTTCATTTTCAAGGGACTGTAACAGATGGAAAAAGAGATAGGAACTGTGAACTGTACATGAAATTCTAATTTTTAGGATGATATTTTAAAAAACCTCTCTCCTATGAATCTTTTGAAGTGATGAAAAAAAAAAATTCCATCCCCTAATATGTGCTGGTTTCTTTTTATATCTGACCTATTTTTTGGGAGTTCCTCTTCGTAATACATCAGCTTTTTCTGTATTGCAATGGTTTCTAAGCACTGGGTAACTAAAGTCAAGACTAAATAACTTCAACTCCCTGGCCTTCAGGAGGGAGGCTGCCTCCTAATTTTTATTAATGAAAAGACTAATTGAAATTATAGTTTCACTAATTTAAATAAGCAAGATAGTGGATCATTTTCTACAAATTGAACGTGGCATTCATTAATATTATCCTTATCTGATACTTTTGTCAACTTGGATTTTTTTACAAATGTAGGTTTTGAACCTGCAATCCAGAAACTTGTGAACTCAATGTTAAAAGTCTGCCGAGTCTGGGTTAGAACTTGCCATTATGAGTATGAATCCTAGAAAAGCTGCAGGATTTTTGTGTTGACTTACTTAAAGGAGAGGCATTTTTAAATCTCTAGGATGAACTGTTCCAGAAATCAAAGAAGTCACCTGAAACTTGTAAAGGAGTAAAAGAAGTAGAACCTGAAATGCTAGTTTGAGTTGGATTATGAAGGAGAGCTACTAACAAGGAGAAAAATGAACTTTGGGGAAAATCAGCAGACAGACTGTGACTGATCTGAAGCTGCCCATGTTTACTGAAGATTGGCCAACATGGCAGATGCTTCAAGACATGAGAGATTTTTGTTTAGCCAAGCCCAGCAGAGCCTTCTGTTGCAATACACCTGCCCAAATGAGAATGGTTGCTTCTGTCCTCTAATTCCTGTTGAGCAAAAAATTCCTTTAACACTGTCACCTTCACTTCAAATTCGTTGATTTCCATCTTATGAAAACTTCTTCTAGTCTCATGATGACAGCGAAATTCCTATTGTGTCATGCTGCTTAAATGTAGTGAAATTCTTCAGTGTTCCCAACACTTCTCTTTGGTTTGTGCCTGAAATAATTTGGGTGTTATATTTTAGTTTGGCTAAACTAAAAGGGAAGTTGGTTTCCATTCAGTTAGAGGAAAGTAATTTTGAGCAAATCTGTGCTAACCCTGTACATGAGCAGAGATGTTGTGTAAAGGACACATGGGGCATAAATCCAGGGCCTCATGCATGTTTGCACACTTGCATTGAGCTATACCCCTTGCCAGGCAGCTCTGGAGGTGTCATGCTCTGCCTGCAAAATTTAGGATGAATTTGTAGTCCTCATTTCCTCTGTCCAAGCCTAAAGCACAAACCTGGTATTTAAAAAAACCTGTTGGCTTAATACTGAGTGGGTCCTGCCCAATAGGATGCAGAGCTTGTGTGACTTGTTGCTCTCAGCAGGACTTGTGAATATTTTGAATTTTCCTGGGCTCAGGGGGCTCATCAGTGCCTATCTGAGGGTGTCAATCTGGCTTGAATAGGGCACATTTATCTCCTTTGAACTTTGCTGAGCTCAGTTGTAGCATTGAACAGAGGCAAGGTTTTACCTACAAGGTGACAGTGTGCAGCAACCAGGAGCCCTTTCCATGGTGACTGGGAGCACTCTACTCCATGTTAGCAGTGGTGTAGACCTTTCTCATCTCAGTGTGCTTCAGTCTGGCCTCACTGCATGGTCAGACGTCGTGCTTCACAGTTGCAGCTTAAGTTGCCAGAACATTGTAAGGAAAATTTAGGGGAGGCTCATGGCATTGAACATGGTAGGCTGTGAATGAGAAGGTGATGAGGTGTTTGTGGGAATAAAGCCTTTGGGGTGGTTGGTGGGTTGTCTTAAATATATTATTTCTCTTTTGTATTTTTTTTTAATTAAGATTATTCACGTCTTTTTAGCTCATTGCAAGGATAATGCATCACTTTAAAGGGACTTCAGCAAGACTGGGAGTGCCTTTCTCTTTAGTTCTTTTTCCCTTATACTACCTGCTATGACATAAATATCTGCTTACAAAGGCAATTGTATTATTAATGGTTTAATAATGTTTAGGCTTCTAGATCTGTCAGATCTGCCTGAATGTGGAAATAAAAAAAAAACACCTAAGACTTCTGGATAACGACTTAATGCCCTTAAATTTTTTTAGGAATATGTCCAACTCTGCTGTGGCAGCTGCCCTGGACCATGTGTGGGTGTTCATTGTCCGTGCGGAGCTCTTGCATAGTGGTGCTGGTAGAGGTGTCCTCTTCTTCCTCACCTGAGCAATGGGCTTCTAGGCTGAGGTGGCACCTCAGTCTTTGTCTTGGAAGAGTGGACTGATCCTGTAGGCAGACCTATGGAATATGGTGACTCTGATGGCACTCCCTGCACCTCTTTGCCTCTCGCTTTCCATCCGACGCTAGTGCGTGCAGCAGCCTCTGTGCTGCAGATGCTCACCATCTGCTAACCAGCAGCTGCTCCTGTCTCCTCCTCACTCCCTTCTCAAGGATGGCTCCTCCAGCATTGCTCTTTTCCCCTTGGCAACTCTGTCGCTCCTCTGTGACTCAGCTTCCCTCATTCCCTTTGTTTGAAAGAGGGATCAAAAACAATCTGTTCCATCTTTGTGTCCCAAATGGAGCATCTGATCCTTTTCTTTCTCCAAAATTACTCTGTACAACTGTAGCTCTGTGATGATACAGAGAACAGTGCCAGAGCTGGCACTGAAGGAAATGGGATTCAGTCCTTTGGGGCCAGCCTGGAGCCTCTCTACACAAACAACTACAGCAGTGTCTTAAAGAATTGCTACACTGAGTGTTAGCCTTGCAGGCTTCTCAAATACCTGGGGTTTGGCATTCATGTTGCCAAAAGTGCACTGGGGAATGTCAGCCACAAAACAAATTCTGTTTGGCTTTGGATAAAAAAGGGGAGCAGCTGGGAAATGTGAGTGGTTTGCTCACCTTCTCCTGGCTTCACTGATTTTATAGCTGCAAGCAGCAGCAAAGCTGACTAGAATGTAGTTCTTCCTTAAACTAATCTCAATTTCTTGAATACAGTAAATACTAAAAGGAAGGTGGAGTCTTTAATAGATACTGAATAAGGATGAACTTAATCCCATGCATAATGATAATCTTGTTTGAAGGCCTCAGTTTAAAATTTGCAGGGTGCATCTGCTTTGATATATTTCCTTCCCTGTTTCTTTATGACTTCTGCTCCTCACCTGCCAGATTCTGCTATCTTGCTCATGTCTTCAAAGCTGGTTATTATACCATCTTTAGTTAATTTTGTGAGCAAAAAAAAGCAACGTGCTTTTGCTCATAAGATTCTATAGCGGAATCCCACATTATATTTAGGTTTCTTCACAACCTTTTGAGGAAATAGGATGAAGGAAGAAATTTCTAAGCAGTATTTGTAGTTAATTTTGTCCCTGGCTTTTGTATGAGAGGCAAGTGTATATTTAAAAGCCCATAATAATGTTTTGTTGGGGTTTTTCTAAGTTGATTAAAACAACAAGTAAAAATATATGTGCAAAACTGACTGGCTTCCTCTTACTGCCATTGTAGAGCTTTTGACTCTGACCTGTGTAAGTTTGAGTGGATGTTTTAGGTAAATAGCTCTCATGCTGTTGTGTCTAGATATACTAGTTGATACTCTACATGCTGAAAATATCAGTTTCCTTCTTTTATGCTTGTCCTATGTTACTGGACTTTATTTCTGTTGTCCACTCACTGTGTGGACTCACTGCTATTAAGTGTAGAAAGAAAGTTTTTAAACTTGCTGTTTGTCTGCTTCAGATCAAAATCCTATGACTAGCAAAAGTGGGGGGGGTGATTGTGTAGATGAATTAGAAGCTATCAGGAAGATTTTAATTCTTGATGCATGTATGGATTTTTTAAATTGTTGTTTTTGTCTCTTGCAGCCAATAAAAAGAAAGAGAAAGAGCGGCCGGAGATCTCCCTCCCTTCAGACTTTGAACACACGATTCATGTGGGGTTTGATGCAGTCACGGGAGAATTCACAGTAAGTGAAGCTGGAGGAAAAGAGAACTGTGTGGTTTGGCTTATTGCTAGGAGGAGCCAGGGCCCATTAATCTTTTATATATTAATGCTGGAAGGGCTATTACCATCATCTAGTTTGATCTCATTTGAAACACATCTGCAGAGGTTACCCACTAATTCATGCTGAGAGACTGTCAAACTTGGCACATCCCAGGAGCTCAGGCTGCCAGCAAACTTTTCCTTTCCTGGTTTTTTGGCTGCTGTGGTCAGCTAAACATGGTATATCTCTCCTCCCTTCCCTTCTCTTCCCCGCCCTTCCCTCTCTAGAGCTGAAAGAGGTCTATAGCATAGTCTGTGTCCCCCAGGTGGGGCTCTGAGGGTTTTCCTTTAGGAGGCACACAGCTGTGTGCAACTACTTAGGACAGAGCATGTATGTGCTGTCCTAAGGCTAAATGTCAGATGCTTTTATGTGTGATGGGTTTTTTTGTTTATTGACATGCAAAATACTGTAAAGACAGTTGTATGTCATCATCATCATCATCATCATTGTATTTTCACTCTTACTTTATTTGAGATAGTATTTCCTAGCAGCAGAAGTTGTTTGTGAACAAGGTGTTTCTACCTGTCTGTAATATGCTGCTTTTTCAGGGACTTTATTCCCCTACCCTGAATCATGTGCACACATGTGTTTTGCATGGCAGCCTCTAGACTTGCCCAGGTTACCCCACCTGTACTAGTGGGGCATTACCTGAGGGGTGTATGCAGCCACCCTTTTGAACAGGGAGGATAACTTCATTGCTCATGGATCCCAGTCTCTGCCACTTTGTCCATACAAACTGTTATCCCTGCTGTTGAGGAAAGGCACAAGTCTTGCTGTTTTCCAGGTGTGTTTATCTTCTGGCTATAGTGAAATTTCCCTGTAGTGAAATTCTGAATTTCAGATGTGAAGTTAACACCTCTGCTTTCCCAGCTCTGGTTACAGAGGGCACCACACTGCTGTTACCAAAGAACTCTAGTGCTACCAGAAGACCCAAATGAGTGTTGCATGTCCATTGTGCTGGAGGCCATGCAGTGTATGTTACTTCTATAGTCTTTCTTGGGTATATATAAGTATGTGAATACCTGTGCATAAAGGATTTTGTGTTTTGTTTTGTTTTTTTCTTGAGACTTTTCCCAGACTGCAGCAATTAGTTCTTCTCCTTTCTGGTTTTTGCATTTTGGTCTGCAAAGGATCTGGGAGTCACCCAGAGACCCAAGAGCAGAGTGACATTTACATGCCCAAGTGTGAATTGTAACACAGGCAGTGGCTAGGGAGGCACGCATTCACCACTTCTTTTTCTTTCCTCTCCTCTTCTGTCCTCTTTTCTCCCAATTTCCCTCACAATACTGTGTAACTCCAGAAGCTGGGGTAGAACTGTGGCAGTGGGCTTATGTTTTGTGCACATTAGACCAGCTGTGTGTTACCAAGGTGCCTCTTCCCACAGGGAATGCCGGAGCAATGGGCACGTCTGCTGCAGACTTCCAACATCACCAAGTCAGAGCAGAAGAAGAACCCCCAGGCAGTGCTGGACGTGTTGGAGTTTTACAACTCCAAGAAGATCTCCAACAGCCAGAAGTACATGAGCTTCACAGGTACATGGTGATAGTCTCATGCAGCTGCTTTTTCCAACTCTCCATGGTCAGGGCATGTGGAGTTTTTGTTTAATTGACAAGTAGGTCTCTCTTTTCAAGGATAATGTGAATGAGATTCTCTGCCTGCTCAAGCACCCTTCTTCCTTTAAAATGCTGTTCTGTTAATCTGGATGCCCAGCATAGCGGCAAAAGAGGAGGTCAGTCAACTGGCTGTGCCTCCCAAACACATACTTTTTCTGGTGCTCACAGCCAGCATCTGGAAGGCAGATCCCAGACTGCTGGGGCTGGGTTCCCCCTGATGAAAGTCCCTGGAGAAAACAGGCAGCTAAATTTTGCACCAGTTTCAGTTTGCAGGGTGGGTGTGGATGTTGCTTTTTGCGTACTTGGGGTGAGAGTCTCTCTGGTCTCATGTGCCATGGTTGAGGAATACACCTCAGCTGCCTGGGTGCTTGAAAATTGCTGGCTGGGTTCCTCTAAAAGTCGAAACTGCCAAGGTTTTGTGCTTCTTTCTGTGGGTTATCTGCCCTCTGAAGGACATCTGCAACCACCACTCCTTTTCCTTTCAACTGCAACTCCTTCCCTTTCTAAATATTAACCCCTACTTTGGTTCTTTTAGGGGGAGAGAACCATGTCACCAGATCTGGTACTAATTAGGAAGGCTCCAAGCAGGGATAAAAGCACAAATATTCCCCATATGTGCCTGGATAGTCAAATGAGAAGCCCATCAGTTGACTTGTGGGGTCCTCTGTGCTATTCCAGGAAGTTTAGGTGGCTGAGACTGAACATTTTGCACGCAGGAGTCAGCTGCAGTGCCTCTGCTGCGGACTTAATCCATTGATAATATTTTGTGTACATGAATGGAGGACAACATTCAGGTTTTGCTCTGGACAATTCCACCCTCCTGCTGCAGGGATTTGTGACCCCTGCATTTGTCTGCATTTATTTACCCTCTGTTCCTATATCTTCCGGGGTTCAGCTGGTTCTGGGAAGCTGGAGTTAGGGAGCTAAGTTTAGGAGCAGCTTTTTTTCCTGCCTTTTCTAAAGAGAGCTTGTCCCTTGCTCGTCTCCCCACTGCTGCATTTATAACTCATTTGTAACAGCATTATTATCTGTCTTTCAGATAAATCAGCTGAGGATTACAATTCATCTAATACATTGGTAAGCCTCACATTCTGTCTCTAGTTTGGGGATTAAAAAACTTGCAAAAACTAGTTAATTACATGTAAACTTGTAGTTTGCTTAATGTTTTAAAATCTCAACTATATATATTTGTATAGTGAGTACATGTTTATAAAAACAGGCATGCTCCTTTCACTTTTTTTTTTTTTCAACTGGTGGGGAATAAAGCAGCTGGAAGTAGGATTTTTAGTGAACAGCGAATTAGTGAATGGAAATTAGTAGAAGTAGCTCTGTTTTCATAGAAGTTGGTCTTTTTCTACATCTAGAATTTGATCACCGCTCTGCTGTCAGGTTTTATTTCTCTGTCAACATCTGTTTTATAACAAAGTTTATTTACTAACCTGCGAGGTCTGATTTACTAAAGCTAATGTTGATTAACCAGACTAATCTCTAGCAGAACAGGGAATAAAAGGTTCTCCTTCTTTCTGCTTGACCTTTACTCAGTCCTTACCAGGGCAGGCACCACTCCTATTTGCTTTGTTAGGAGACATGATAAATTTTTGTGTGCGCCTGTGAGATGGAAGAAACAAAACTTTCAATTTAAGATGATTCGTAAAACCCCACAATTCCCTCAGCTCTTGTTTCTCATGGCCATGTCAATACCTAGAATTGGCTTGTTCTGCTCCCTTCCAAAGGCAGCTTATTCAGATCTGATCATTTAGGACTCTGTAAAAAGAAAATAAAAATATTTCTGTCATTGTATGTCAGTCCTCAGAAGTTTCAATATCTGAAGTTGGATTTTTAAGTAAATCCTGAAAAAAGCAGCAGTTACCAGTCTACTGAGATACCCAATGCCCTCCCTCAGGCTAACCTTTAATTTTGAGGGTATTCAGGAAATTCCCAGTACATAGTTTTTCCTTGTTGTTTTTGACAAGGTAGGTTTTTCTGTTATGTCAAGTGCATTTTGACAATTATTTGTCAGGATGATGATGACTTCAAGTATTTTAGGCTCAGTGAAATACTGTGTTGCTTTCCCCCTCTTTCTGAGGATTTTAATAGTTTTCCCCCCACCACTCTTAGGGAGGTGATGATGCACAAACTGAACGGGTCTAGGGGGTTGAGTACCTTACCAAGTTTATTCTGAAATGTTTGTAGCGTAAAGGATTTAATGAACTTCTAATCTAATTTTAGGTGGATAAATTTAAAAGTGACTTTCATTCCTAATCACAGTATTGCAGAAAATTCCAGATAATTTTTAAACCACTTATAGAACTATTTTTAAACAAAATAATTCTTCCTATTTTTCCATAAATTTTTATGTTGGGAAGTAAATTAAAAAGATATTTGAAAAGATTTTGCCAGATTCTGCTTCCAAAATCTCACATTAATTGATTAATTTTCAATCACCATACCAGAGGCGATGTTAACTTGACCTCCTAACTTTTGGAGAAACCATTAAGAGTTTGATGTAAATTCTAGCATTTAAAGTTTGAAATCTTCATACTGAATGGTCAGGGTTTGAAGCAAGCAAAAAACCCTAAGAGACAGTATAAATAGGGACAGATATTTCTAAACTTGGGTGTCTCAAAACGTGCTGGTCAGCTGTGTGGATGTTGGGAAAGCAGTGAAAGAGCTCAGGTCCTTGGGAAGTGGATTGCTGTCACTCAGGCAGATGAGGTGTTGTGTCAGGCAGTGTTGGACTGCACATCCATTTCCCATGGAGACCCAGGAACCCTGGGTTTTGAATTTTTCAGACACTGTAACTCACCAACTTGTTCTGATTATCATTTTTCTGCACTTGCTTCAGCGCAATCTCTGTTAGGACCTTAATCTAATGTTTGTGGTTTTGTTTATAACGTGTGATTGGGTTTTGGTTTTTGCTATTTGTGCAACTCCTTGCAGAATGTCAAGGCTGTCTCTGAGACCCCTGCAGTGCCCTCAGTGTCCGAAGATGAGGATGATGAAGATGATGCAGCGCCACCCCCTGTGATAGCTCCACGACCTGAACACACCAAATCTGTGAGCAGAAATTCTCTGTTCAGCCTGCACTGCTGCAATCACAGTCAGGCCTTGACTGTGGCTCTTTGTCCCTCTGCATGGCTTGATGCTGAGCCCTTCTTGGGAGCAGGAGGGAGGCAGTGGGAGCCATTCCTTCTGGCAGAGTACCTTAGTGTTGTCACCTGCCTAGTTGTGGGGGGCACGAGTCCTTGATTAGTGATGTTAGTTGCTAACAAAGCAGCTATAGAAATGCATCATCCCTGACAACAACAGTAAAAAGATGAATAGAAGTGTTTAAATCTTCATCTGACTTGTGTGTTTTTCCCAACAAAATTAGATATACACCCGCTCTGTGATAGACCCTCTTCCTCCGCCTACCAGAGATGTGGCCACCTCTCCTATTTCTTCTCCCTCGGAAAACAGCACAACAGCACCTGACATGCTGGTCAGGAACACCGAGAAGCAAAAGAAAAAGCCAAAAATGTCAGATGAAGAGATACTGGAAAAATTAAGTATGTCCTTCTTCTTTAAAAAAGTTGAACTCCTGCGGAGTTGGTTTCTCAGAATGTCAATAAGCTGAAATGCTTCCCCGTTTTGCGATCCCTTACCAAAGACATGGGCACACGGTCACAACACAAAATTGGGGGCAGATGTAAGGGGTGAGCTTGAATTTAAGCTGAGCAGCTGTGATACTGGCTGAAGTCCCCAGGGAGCTGCAGATCCTCAGGCTCTGCAAAACAAGCCCTGAATATATGACATCTCTTTAGCTATGAAGTCTGAGATCGTTCCACATCTTATTCTGTAGCTCTGAAGCATAAACGATTAAATTGCGATGTTAGATGTGAGGTGTCTAAAAGATGGAGAGAAAATTAATGCATCCCCATATTTGCCTTCCACAGTATCATGGTGTAAAATGACTTGGTTATTTTTAAGTGCTTTAACATTTTGTGGGTAGCCAAATTGGTGGGTTTTTTCCTGAGAAAAATTCATCAAGTCTCGCAGATGTGTCCTCATGTCTTTAACAGTTCCTACCTTCAGTGCAAGTGCTCCTCTGCTGCCTGGTGGTTTTGGGTTATGCTGTGGCATATCCAACAGCTGAACCAGCTCTTTAATGCAATTGATTGCTATCCTCAGCCTGGGCCAGGTTTTATTAGAGTAGAGCATTTCTAATTCTTTGAACTACTAATCCTGTATTAATTACGTCCATGCCTTGCTTGTCAGTTAACTTAAATTGTGTTAGCACTTCTATGATAAGGCTGGCCTCTTTGGTTTGAGGGTATATTTGTCAGTATTTTAGGAATAAGAGTCTGGTAGTTAGATGAAAACTTAATCTGAGGATGTAACTTTAAAATTTTTTTAAAATATTAAAATGGTATCTGAGTAGCTAATTTCTCTAAATAAAGCCTAAATTGACTTGATGGCTTATTAATTGGGTCTGCTTGCTGTTGGAAAACTCACACCCCTTGTTTCAAAACACTAGCTTCACTCACTCAATTAGCAGGATTTTTGTATAATTAAGGATTCAAGACATTTTTGTGACCAGGCAGGGTGAGCAGCAACTGTGGCAGGAAAAAAAGTGCTATTCTAATAAAAATACGCCCACTTCAGTCATGCAGAGAAGTTCAAGTGCTACTTTTGGGAGTGTTGAGAAGCAGATGTACCTTCTGACACCTTGCTTGCTCCAGGTGTCAGCTTCTATATGTGGGCTAGTCAGAAAAATGTTATGAAGTTTTAATCTTTAGTCTTAATTTAAGTAAAAATGTCTTTCCACTGAAGGCAGTGGAGCTGTACTTGTGCAGCCAAGCAGCCTTTTGACATTTTAGTTTGACATGTAACTAAAATGATAAAATCATAAAGCAAAAATATATTTACACATACAAAAGATGTGCTAAATGCATGCAAAGGTTAAAAGGGGGCTGCTCAATCCCTTCCTCTCAGCAGAAACACAGCTTTGGTACAAACATTAATGAATCCTCACCTGACTCTTCGGAAGGTAGGAAATACCCCACCATTTTAGAGTTACCAGCATTAAACAGGGCAAAACTGGCAACTGCCACTTGTCACCACAGCACTCTGTCCAGTCCTTGCCTTGGGGAAGCATTTGCAGTCTGAGCTTGTAGCCTGTGTTAGACTTTGAGGGAAAATTTCCGAATATTTGTCCAGAAATACCAGTCTTCAGGGCAGATAGCATTGCTTCTGTAATTGTAGAGTGGTTTTTGTAAAGCCAGATTTCTCTTCCTACTCTCCTCTCCAAACATGGGTGATATTCCCTACTTCTACCTCTGTCTGTCCTAAACCCTCTGGGTTTGGCTGCTCTTCAGTGCTGTCTGAAAATAGCCTGCTCTTGCTCTGCTTGCTACTGGATTTCTTGGCTTAATGACCACGAGCAGTTTCCTGCCAATATACATCTGTTCAGGCTCAGCCCCAGACCCTGTGAGAGCAGCACCATATGTTGGCAGCTTCGGTGACTTGCAAACACCAACTCAGATGCAGCTCTGCGTCCCTTGATCCTTTTGGCCACCCTGGTGCTGTTAGAGAGGAGACTGGCTCCCAGCTGAGCTCTAGAAATTGCTGGCTCTGGTTCCTTCACCCTAAAAAGCGTGTAATTCCGGCCTGCCATAGGGGAGTTATCAAAATCAGTTTAAGTTTGCAGCCACTTGCAGCCCTGTGCTGTGGAACACCAGGCAAAGTGCTTTTCCCTTTGAGGAAGGCAGTGATAGACTTCCTTTTGGTTTTGGGAGAATGAGCTGAGGTGGTCTCAGGTTGCTCTCCAAAACCAGAGGGGTGTTGGTAACTGCTGCTAAAACCTGTGCTGACTGTCAGGCTCCTGGAAGAGCAGCTGAGCATTGCCCAGGACAGGCAGGGGAGGTTTGGCTCTGGAGGGTCTCTCTACCTTCTCTCCTGAGTCCTGCAGCCCAGTCACTGGGTCAGTAAATGATTGTGGTTGTGCTGGTATGAAAACATCATAAATATTTTTTTTCCTGCTACAAATTGTCATGGTGTAGGGAAATCTTTGACTAGTTTTATAACAGACTGTTGCCTCCAAGATGATTGAGAGTCCAGCCTCCAAATTCAGAGACATTGCAGTGCAGGGGCATCTTAGATCATCCAGGGTGTTGAAGCTGGGAGTGACTTTAAGTAGCAGGTTTCCAACAAATAATTGTTTTTCCATGTGTCAGGCCTGTCTATCCCTATCCTGCACCTAGTAATGACTGCCAGTGAAGGTTAAATGTTCTTCATGTGTGTGTCCCATCATTTCTGGAGGGAAGTTCCTGATACAGGGGAATGCTGCAGCTGGGATGTGCGTCAATAACTGAGGACTTCCTTGGTGTCTGTGTGCCTCTGGATTTCTGATGAGTGGTTCATGAGACAGAGCCTACTGTGGTCAATGGAGCTGTTCTTAGAGCTAGCTCTTGTTCTTACAGCTAGCTCTTGTATGAAAAAAGAACTTGAAGAAAACCTTCTTGTTTTTTGTTTTTTGTAGGAAGTATCGTGAGTGTGGGTGATCCAAAAAAGAAGTACACAAATTTTGAGAAGATTGGACAGGGGTTAGTATATGCTTCTTCTCTGTCCTAAACCTTTCATTTCCTTATGCTGAGAAGAAGTCACCAAAACCAGGCTAAGTTAGCTTGCTGGAAAGGCTTTTGGGGATACTTTGGAAAGTTTATTTTGTTTGGTTGTTTATTTGTTTTCTTCTTTTTGTTTTTATTTTTGGTTGTTTTGCTGGGTTCCACATCCACATTTTTTCTGTTCCTGGCAAAGTCACAGGGACTGGGTTTTTGTCGAATTGTGTTGTAATATAAGAAATTATGCCATTAGATGATCAGGTTGATAAATACAGCTACAAGCAGGGAAAGAACTGCAAGACCATCTTCAGTTTACAGATTTGCTTTTGAATCAGCTCTCCTCAAGGCATGTGCTGTGACCCTCTAAGCAAGGTAGGGAGAAAGTAGAGGTTGTAGGAGAGACTATACTGAGGCAAAACACAGCTCTGCAGTCAGATCCACGTGCTGAGGCTCAAACTCCTGTTTTCCTCACTACAAATGCCCCATTTGTTTACTTCAGCTGATCCTTTTGCTCTGTTATCGTGTTGGGCATTCTGCAAGCCAGGGTACTGTGGTCATGCCACTTGAAGTAGAATAAACTCACAGTCCTACAGTTTGGTCATTCAGCAGTAAGGGTTTGGATGACCATAGTGTCCCTTATTAGGAACTTTTCTCCCCATAAATCTTCTGGCTTCTGCCTCAACAACAGCCTTGTCTCAGAAATATTTCAGATGATGTTTACCACTGGAATTATTGCATGTAAAGGAATGGGATTGAGAGCACTTCAGAGAGACAAGTGGGAAGGGGCATGTGTTAAGCTCTCACTTCTACTTTGAGACACTAAAAAATAATTTCTTTTTCTTTTCTCTGTTTTGTTTAGAGCCTCAGGTACAGTTTACACAGCAATAGATGTAGCTACAGGACAGGAGGTAAGTGCTGCCAGAGTACCACAGCAGTGGATTTTGGATTGTGTCCCAAAAGTTCAAGTTGATGCTACACAATAAAGACTGTCTTTCAGGGATTCATGACATCTTATTTTTAATGAGGTCTTTATTTACTTACTAATGAGACATGGTTGAGTGGTCTGAGCAGAGAACTGGAAAAAATTACTTCACAAGTTTTGATTACTAAATAATTTCATGTTTATAAAGATTCTTTCTGTGATTGCAACGGCTAGAAGCAAATGTTTGGACTGGGCAGTTCCTCAATAAAAGTTTCTCTCTTCTTCCCCAAGATTGCTGCCTGTCTCCATACAAACTTTTTTATTTGCCCTCTGCTCCTTTGCTTCCTACACTTATAGGACTTAACTTGCATAGAAATAGTTCCTGTCCCACCCTTTGCCCACTTACTTTCTGCCCTTGAATTGTGAGACAAGGAATGCCTGTCTTTTCTTTTTTCCCCTCACAAATATTAGGAAGTGCTATACCTATTGCCTGCATAATAAACTAGTAGTGATGGATATGCAGCATCTGTGGAAACTTTTATTTCTAGATGGAGGATTTTTTAAAAGATGAAAATGTGTGTTATTCCAGATATATTTACGGAAGTCTGCAACAATGTGTGTCTACTTTGCATTTGTACAATATAAGAGTTACTCACCAGTAAATTTCATGACTAGGTTTTTTGCTGAAATTCCTTCACCTCCTTTTTCAGTTTCTGAAGAATTAATACACTTTAATTGCAGCCTTTTAGGAAAGGTTCTTATATTTGTTTTGAAAAATAAGAAATTTTATAGGAGGGGGAAGTCTTTTGATGGTTTTCTGCTTTATTTCTGGACCCCTTGGGTGACTCCCATGTGAAAATTTTTAAATCATTCCTATTACATTAGTGTGATCAGGTTCTAAATTTTTAAATCTGCATTTGGGATCACTGTAACTTTGTCATGCTGTTGCTTGTTCCTTTCAGTGAAGTGCACTGAACTCAGGAGCTCAGTGCAGGGAAACGCTGGGAATTTCTTTATCTGCATAAAATGCCTTCCCTTTCTTCTTCATCTTTCATTCTTCTCTCTGGTCTTGTACAAAGAGCAGCCTGGGGTTTTTGTTTTTGTCTTCTTAAAGTACAGCCCTCACGAGTGCTGTGGAAAAGCAACATGTCTGTGCTCTTGCCTTCTCATGTTTTGGGATTTTTGTATAGTCTTCCCTGCTATACTATCAAAATGCTAATTGTATCCATCTATATTGGCACTCTTTGACTTGTTTTTTTTTAATCCTTGTTTTTGTGAGTTACTGTAGTTGCTGGCTCTAGTCCATTCACCCAGGCCTCTTTCTCTGCATGTTGCAGTTTTGTGAAGGCTTAGTTTCACTTCATTCCCTTTGCCTAAATATTGTACCAAAGATAGTTGAGTTGTAACCTCTGTGAGTTATTTCTGCCTCCAGCTGTGCTAAGTAGGTTTACTGATTTGAAAGAGCCTCTGAGGGCCAAGGGCTCTCATGAAGTACTGGTAGTGTGGAAACTTGAATACAAGAGTTACAAACATGTAACCTTCCTGCTCTTTGCATACATACATGCGGAGCAGGTATCCGAAAACAGGAAGAAAGCTACTAAACCAAAAGGCTGCAGCTGACAAATCCGTCCCTGTTGCCCTTCAGGCATGACTGGACATAAAGCTGACTCCAATAAATTTATTTTCAGCATTTTATTTAAACATTGGTGCTTCTCTTCCCCAGGTATTGTTGTGACAAAAGACATAGAGTTACTACCTTGAAGTACCAAGGATGGCTGTGTTATTTACCCACCCTACTTCAGATTTCTAGAAGCTGAAATTTGCATGGGAGCAGGGAAAAAACACCAAAAAATTTTCAGAAACATCCAGTTAAAAATAAAATTAATAAGAATCCTTTCAGAAACAAAAAGTCTTTGACATACCAGTCCATGCCAGAGCAAGGGGGCCTCTTCTTTGTTACCAAGAAACTGTAGATGGAGCCAACTATCCAGCTGTGACATTAACTTCCAGTATGGAAATGGCAATTCCCCTCGTTCTTTTTTTCATTAAGTATCATCCAGCATATGTGGAAATGGACTGGCTGCAGGAACCTGCAGAGTTATGGAATGATAATTCAGTAGCTAATGATGAAAAACTGACCTCATGATCAAAAGGTGGTTTTTGTCCCTCGTGTGGATGTGGGATTAAATTGACTGGTACTGGCAGGTTTCTGGGGACTCCTGCAATAATGCTTTACTTGATCTCTTTTCCCTGCAGGTTGCAATCAAACAGATGAATTTGCAGCAGCAGCCCAAAAAAGAACTGATTATTAATGAGATCCTTGTGATGAGGGAAAACAAAAACTCCAACATTGTCAACTACTTGGACAGGTATGTCAGTATTTGAAGGGCTCACAAAGGGACATTGGAAAGCACTTTCTTGTCAGTGTCTTAAGGGTTCCAGGCTCAGCTTAATGCAAGTGTAGGACAACCTTGCACTGCTTAAAGCATTGTGGGAGTGTGGGTGGCCTGGCAATCTCTCTCCAGAATGAGAAGAAACAGGTATCTGAACCAGTGTTAATGGGATGTCTAGGCTGTCTTCAGAGAGAGGTCCTGTAAGGACTGCATTTTTCATCTCCCTCCTTTGCAAATTTGACACAACAAACTTCCTGCTTATTTTCTTCCTGTTACTAAAGGAGAAATGGAAACAGTTTGAAATGTATTATTCCTATTTGCTTTCCTCTTCTTTTTTTTTTTCCACTAAGCAATGCTGATGTTCTGCTGCCAGAGGAGCAGACTGCTTCCAGTGTTAGATGTAGTGCTGTCCCTGTGACTGTCCACTGAGGTTTTTGCAAAGTAGCATAACAGCAGTGAGGGTGAATGACATGTGACACATAACCTGAAGTCTGGGGAGACCTCAAACACAGCTCTGCAGTACTTTAGGGGACGTTTAAGAAGAGAGAGGGTGAATTTTAAGGCAGATAGTGATAGAACAAGAGGGAGCAGTTTTCTGATAAAAGGGTAGATTTAGGTTGGGTATAATGAAGAAATTCTTTACTGTGAGGGTGGTGAGGCACTGGCACAGGCTGCCCAGAGGAGATATTGCTGCCCTGGCAATGTTCAAAGCCGGGCTGGGTGGGACTCTGAGCAGACTGGTGTAATGGAAGGGGTCCCTGCCCATGGCAGGGGTGTGGAACTTTGAACCCAAAGCATTCTATCATTCCATGATGCTGAAAGTCCAGCAGGCAAAAAGCATTTAATGGTGGCTTGAATTCACCATCAACATCACAGTGCTGCATTGTGTCAAACCTGTGTCACTCACTTGTTAAAACTAGCTAGTTCCATTTGAGCTGCAGCAAGATTTTCAGTCTGCTGCACTCCATATCTAAATGTAGCAGTTCTGATGAACCACAAGTTTGCCTTATTGTAAGGGTAAAGACTGCTTGGATAAGGTGGGCTGCAGACTTTAATGTGGACAGCTTGGGTTTTTTGGAAGATACAACAAAGGGATGTGACATAGAATCTCTGGAAATTTGAGAGAGGATTTGCACACTTTTTTGTCTGTGTGTATATCAAAATCTAATCAGCTGTTTCTTTAATGGGTTTCTTTTGCAGACTTTTAACGTCTTAGCCAAAAGAGGTGGTACTTACAAACTGCAGCAGTTGATTTGCTGAATTTTTGTGGTGCTTTACATAGCTGTAAAGAGCTACTTTGTTGAGGAGACAGAAAGTCTGCTCCTGAAATTTTTATGACAGAGGTGTGTGTGCAGGGATCTGATGCTGGGCATGTGCCCTCTTCCTAGAGAGAGAAGAATGTTACCAGTGTAAAATGAAAGTGGTTAAGAATTGCATCTGGGCTAGAACTGTTATTTTCCTCTGGCTCATTAGAGGCGTTGTTTTGACAAAATTGTTTGAGAGACAGGCTCTTCCCATTAGAGAGCATTGCTGTGTACATTCACTTGCCTTGTCCAGCCAGTGCATCCCAGCTGCAGGATAGCACCATGTCCTGCTGTCTTGTTCAAACTTTCAGCAACAAAAGCTGCTGCTTTTGTCCTCCACTTTCACTAATGTTTTTCAGAGGGATTAGCTTTTGTTTGAGTGCTGCACATGGACAGAACAGCAACTGGGATGAACATGGGGGTTCTTGTGCCTATTATGCCACTTCAGCTCTGCAACTGCAGGATTCTGTTGCTGGGGAGCTGTGTCCCTCTTACCCAGCCTAAATGTGCCTGTGTTTCCCAAGTGCTGAATTAAGCTGATATTTGGGTGCCACTTGCTGGCTTCTGCCTCCTGCTGAAGGAGGTGGAGGAAGGATGTGCTGATCACTGCAGGGCCTGGTTTCTGCTTTGTGGTTCTGTTACAGTCTCCCCTTCTGAGTCCCTAATGGGAGCTGCAAGGTAGTCATTGGCACAAACCAGCTCTCTCAGCTCCTGCCCTTATGCAAGGGTTTCCTGTGCTTTGTCCTCTGTTAACTGCATGGCCTACTTGCTTGTGGTTAAGCAGCTTTTCTGCTGCAGTCATAGTGGCCAGCGTTGCACAAAGGTGTGCTGTGATATTTCAGATAGTGACATGGCCTAATTCAGCTGTACTTAGGAGCTGGATTTAGAAGCATCTGGCTCTGAGGACAGTGACACTAGTCTTCTGTACAGACAAACAGCCATTTGTACTGACTTACCTGCTGGAGGTGCCAGTTCCTTTCTGCTGCATGAAAGAGGCCCTCAGAGCCCTGCTTCTAAACTCAGCCATCTAAACACAGGCATCAGATGCCCAATGCTAGGCAAAGCAAACTCCTGCCCTTTAGTTTTGTTCTGAACAACTCCTTAACTTAATAAACCCCCAAATAAGTGGTAGCCTCCTTTACCCCAACCCCAGACTGTAGTAAGGATGGATGGTCAATGAATAAAGCTGAAGATGTAAGACAGTCATGCTACAAGAACACACTGGTTTCTTTCCAGGCTACATTCATGTTTGCGTGTTGGAGGCAAATTCTGTAATGAATGAACTTCTGGGCAACTCCAAATTCCATCAATTTTATCAATAAAGAATGTGTGTTTGTGATAGAGAGGGCTTGGTGAACAGCTTCCTAAGGTATCTAAGTGGAGGCTGAGGAACACCTTACAGGATCAGACATTACCTGCTCTTGCAGATGGATGAAGAGAAAGCTGTAGACCATCTCCTTCTTCCTCACAGATTTTCATCAGGTTTTTCTTACTGCCAGCTTGTACTGGAAGGTGACTGTGGGTGACAATATGTGACACCATGCTGTGCCTCGTGTCGCATCAGAGCAGCGTGTAGGTGTATGGACTTCCTGGTGGTGTCTCTAGAGCTGCTGAGAGAGTGGGTTTGAGTCATGCCAACAGTGGGCAGCTCAGTGACTAAGACTGGCAAGAGAGTGGAAAGATCCCTGAGACAGTACCACCCTGGAATGACATTCCTTTGGTGACAGCTGGCAGGGAGCCACTGTTAAGTTCCCCTCCCTGTGTGTTATGTCAAATCTATCAATTAATGAGTTGCCAGGATCTTGGCACATGTTTGTGGTTGCTCATGGCTGAGCTTTGGTTTCACAGTGTGGTTCTTGGCTCGCTCCTTCTGTTTTGGCTGCAGAGAGATACCAGCTTGCTCCCAGCATGTGGAACCTGAGATTGTCATGCAAAGAGCCCATTCTGCCCTCATTCATACAGGCAAGTGCATTTGGGCTGCAGAGAGTGCTACTGGCAGTGAAGGAAAACCTTGTGATATCCATGGTGGGTGATGTGTTGAGAGGGTGCTGATAAAATCTGCAGAGAGCCTGATTTGGCAGAAGTGAAGAAGTAGCTATGGCATAGGTGCAGGAAGGAAGAGTGTGGATGTAGTTGGGCTTTCAGAGCCCAACAGCAGGCAAATGACCCACAGAGTTAGTAGGAGTGCTTCTGAAAGCAGTCTTGCTACTCATCTCTCACTCAGAGGGGCTGCTTTGCAGATGGTACTGCTGTTGCTGGAGTCTTTAATGCTGGGAATAAAAAATGCCAGTGCATCAGCTTCTGTTACATAGTGGAGTTTGAGACCTCTCTGCTGCAGGAGCACAGCCCTGTGCCCTTGGGCTTTGTATCCTGGAAGAATCTGCAGATGGCACCTCCCTACATAGTCCTCAGTATCAGCAAACCAAGACACCCACTTTATCTCTGGAATTAAAAGCTGTCCATAACTGTAACACTGCTGTCATCCAGGTGTAGCTCAGACCATTATTACTATTTAGGGGGATTTTTTTTCATCAGCTCAGTGTTGTCAGTGTGTCCTTTGGGGGTAAATACCACACCTTGCTCACTGCTGTGATGTCTCACTCATCTCTGTCTACTTTCCATGCAAAGCTTAATGGCTTCTTTCTCCTTTACTGTTGCTTTCTACCTAGTTGTTCCCTAGTACCTATCCCAGCTTTTGCATTTGGCTCCTGGCAAATCCATTCCTCAGTAGGATCAGTGTTTTATAGCAAAGCAAATGTGTCCTTGATGAACTCTAATGCCAGATGAAGCTTTTAATTAGATTCTTTGCCCTCTCACTTTTGACTCATTTGTCCACTCACTTGAAAAATGAGAGGATAGGCTGAAAAGGTGTGTTTTCCTGCTGATGATTCCTTCCTTCAGGAATGTCATCCTGATGTATTTATTGGTCATGGAAATTTGTATTGATGGGTCCAAAAAGGGGCAGAAATAGTTTGTGTCGTTTTTTATTTGTTTGTTTTTTCTTTGGTTCATTTTTTTGTTGTTGTTGTTTGTTTGTTTTGGGGTTTTTTTGATTCTTTTTTGTTTGTTTTTAATGAGTTATTGCTGAAGTCTTCATCTCCCGTCTTCCACTTTTAAACATGGGTACACACACACTCAGCAGAGAGGAATATCCCAAGTAACTGAGAAAAGCCACTCTCATCTCAGCTGTCTCCTCCCCATCTTCCTATGAGCCTTTTTTAGGAAAGACCTGCCTTTTGGGGGTTTCATTTTTTATTTTAAGTCTTTAGAATTGCTGTTTCATTCAATAAGGTGTACTGCTTTGCCTTTATGAATGGTTCTGAAATTTTCAGACCAAATCACAGACTGGTTTGATAATGTGGAAAAGGCTGAGGTGGTTTTCAAGTGCACAATGCTTAAAAAAGAAGTGCTCTTTCATGATTGATTGTGGGTAGCCATCTTTTGTGTCACCCAGAGCTGTCCCTGAGCTGAGGCAAAGCAGTCAGTTGCTTAGGACAGCAGGATGCCAAGAGTAATGAAACAGCCCCCAGCCACCTCTTCCAGTGCAAGAGCCAACAGAAGCCATTGCTGTGTGCCAAATATCTGGGTTGCATGCTTGGACCCCATCCTTGAATAGTAGCTCTTTGCCTTCTCTCCCAGCAGTAAGGTCAGGTCTCCATCTTAGTCTGCATCCTCTCCATGGCAGAAAAATTCAGCCTTGCTTTTATGGACAGGAAACTTGTAGCCAGCTCTCCCACTACATCTCTCCTCATCATTCTGCACTCACCCTTCTCTTTGGTCATTCAGGCTGTGATCGGATGCTCCCACGCACAGAAAGTACCAGGAGCACTTGGTTCCCCAATACTGTTAATTGCACTTGTTTTTATTACACTTGTAAGAGAGCTTTAAAACTCTGAGCATTCTGGTTTTAAAATCTAGCCTGGGCTCTTCAGTTACCTTGTAGGAGAAGAGCTCTGGGTGGTGATGGAGTACTTGGCAGGAGGCTCCCTAACGGATGTCGTGACGGAGACCTGCATGGACGAGGGACAAATCGCCGCCGTGTGCCGGGAGGTGAGGCAGCACTCAGAGGGAGCTCTGGTTGGGAATGGGACACGGACTTTCCACAACCTGTCACTAACTCCATGGAAATGTTTCCAGCTTCTGTAACGTGACAGTCATTCTTTTAGAGGATGGATTTCACCTGTGAGGATGCAGCATACAATTCTTATGCAAGCCTCATGTTTCACCGTAGAGGCAGGAACTAGAATGGGAAATGGGGTGGGATTCTCTTGGTTTTGTCTGTTCTTCAAGTCTTTTGGGACTAACTTGTCCTCCTAGGACCTGCTGATCCCAGTGTGACATCTCTCTGTGGCCCTGCACATACTGAAGATATGAAAGGTCCTAACACACTGCGCCCTTACTACCAAAAATGCACAGTCTGAGTCCTTTAGTTGGCTAATTGTGACTGGTGAATCATTTCATGCACAGTAAGAATTTCTCAATTATTTTTCAGTGTCTCCAAGCCCTGGAATTCCTCCATTCAAACCAAGTTATTCACAGGGACATCAAGAGTGACAACATCCTGCTGGGAATGGATGGCTCTGTCAAACTAAGTATGCAGGGAACATTACTGCTGATGACTTATCAGCCCGTGCCAGTTATCTGCTCGGGGCCAGGCATTTTAGGGAGATGGGTATTTGAGGTGCTTGATGCTGTCATGATGAACAGGCTGTAGAAATGGTACTGTAGATATTTCTGTGGCATTTGTTTTAATGGAGATTGGCAAACACAAATCCTTGTGAAGTGATACCAGACTTGAAGTGAGGCTTGGGCTTTGCTTAGCTTTGGGCCATCTGTTTATGTGAACTAAAATAACAGTATTTTAATGCTACTCCAGTCCAGAAAGCTGGGTTGGAAGGTGTAAGGCTAGAAGTCTTTATTTATGAACAACCTCTTCAGTCTGGAAAATGCTGCAGGTACTCAAGGGGCAGGGGAAGTGGAGGGAGAATTGAAAACTGTGTAACTAGAAATCATTTAATCTTACAATGCCAACCCAAACTGGAGCCTAAATGTTGTTTCTTCCTTGTGGTATCACTAGTTATGAAAATCTTGAGACTGTTCTGCTTGTCGGGTGCTAAGGTAGCTGTTGTGTTTGTCATTGTCCATGCAGAGATAACCCTGGAAACCAGTGAATTATGATCTTCCACCTACAGTTTTAACAGATTGGTGCTCCCTTTTTCTTCCTCTCAGTTCTGTTGGCTTGCACCCAACAGGCATAAATAAATCTATTTTTGTCGGCAGCGGTAGCAGATATGACTCAAAATTCACAGAGTGCAGATATGCTGAGTAAGAAGGTGGGGTTTTTTGCACATAATTGCTTTTTAAACTAAAGCTGAACTTTGATAGAGCCAGGTCTCAGGAGCTTTAGCAATGAATAACTGATGGGGGCCAAAGTGCTCTATTCTTATGGAATAACTTCTTTGAGCACAGTGTGCTGGTACCAAGAGAAATCCCTGTGGGTATGATGCAGTAACCTTCTGGATCTGAGCTGCTTGTTGGCTCTGCTGGAAATTTGCCCTGTTTATGAACCATATGTCCTTTCCTGGTATTTACCCTTGATGAAAACTCAGCTAGGAATCAGTTTAATTTTCATAATTCTCCCTAAAATTAGACCTGTGATGCCATAGGGGGTCAGGATGGACGGTGCATCTTGCTGTGTTGATTCTGCTGGGCTCACAAGAACAGATTTAGTTTTGTTTTGGTGAGCCAAATACAAATAAAACATAGGGCGCAGCAATCTTTGTGTGAAGGCCCTCCATCTTGCTCTCTGTTCAAAGAAAATAATCAATATAAATTTAGGTACTTTAAATTTATTCTGAACACTCTTTGCTCTATAAAATAAATGCTGCTTGAAGGATGATATGTCTACAGGGAAGTAGTACCTGTGGACTGAAAATATCACCAGACAGTGCAGCATGTGGTCTGGGAAAAGTATCTACATCAGACTCGCATTAATTCCTGTTTTCACATACCCAGGAATGGTCTTTAGGCCATATATTACATAGTGTGTAACATCTGTGTAATGCTGCAACACAGGTGAGTGTCTTAACTTCTCTGTGTGGTTATTTCCTGATCCCCATCTTTCACACAGACAAGTCAGCAGCTCTAGAATCCTCATGGCCTCAGAGAGCCAGGTTTAGAAACTTAGCTCTAAACACCATCCTCTGTGTTAGCCACAAAACCACTCCTCCTGTCACAGTTGCAGCAGCAGCACACCAGACAGTGCAGCAGGGTGAAGGGTACTGTAGCTCTGGTGTCAGGAAGGGTTGTTTATGGAGAAACTTGCTGACTCCTGTGTCTTTTCCCTCCACCCTATTTTAATTTTCCAGCTGACTTCGGCTTCTGTGCCCAGATCACTCCTGAGCAGAGCAAGCGCAGCACCATGGTGGGCACGCCGTACTGGATGGCCCCGGAAGTGGTGACGCGGAAAGCTTATGGGCCCAAAGTGGATATCTGGTCTTTGGGGATCATGGCCATCGAGATGATCGAAGGAGAGCCCCCCTACCTCAATGAGAACCCTCTAAGAGTAAGCGAGTGCTTTTCTCCTCAGGTCTTCACTAAGCTGCTGGTGGAACTGAGCTCATGTGAATCCTCCGGTGTGGTTTCATCACCTCCAGCCCCGTCTAACTCAAATGATCCTGTGGCCTCCTTCGATGTCATAATGAGAAGACTGTGATAGCCTTACTTAAAAGCCATGGTTTGCTCTGGGTAGCAGAGGTGTGGGTTCTTCTATGAGTTAGATCATGCACACTCATAATTTCTCACTTTCTGGGGTGCTATAGAGGCAGAAGTTCTACCTTAAGGCAACGAAGCAGTTATGTCTTCAAACTTTCTACCCTGTGAATGATAGAATTCTCCTCTGAGCAATATGGTGTAGGGGAAGGTTCCCTGCCCATGGCAGGGGTATTGGAACTAGGTGATCTTTAAGGTCCCTTTCAACCCAAAGCATTCTATGTTTCTGTGATTATATTCAATTCTATTCTAGTAGAAGCTTTTTCCTGCGGGCAAATTTTTCCTCCTTGCATGCTCCAAGTTAAATTCAAAGTGTAATAAGCCTTTAGACAGTGTAATAAGCCTTTAGGAGGCTTAAGCCTCCTGATGTCTTTCCTTTGTTTAATTATTAACAAAAGGAGATATGCTGTCAGGATGTAGGGACATCACTGCTCTTAATATAAGCTAGGTTTATGGCTTTTTCCCCAGTTACACGGGTTGGAGGGATCTAGAAAAATTCTGTTTAACTTTTTTTTCCCATCTCTTGCAATGGAGGGGATTTTTGGGACAGAAGTGTAGCAGCCAAGAAGACTATAAGGAATAAAACAGTGCTGAGTTAAAGTATCAATCCTTTGGCTTCATTTAACTCAATTTATGCCAATTCCCAGGCTACCAGACTGCTCCCATGGGACATGTTGAGTGATGTGCTCAAAAAGCCTGTATATTAACAAGTCTCTGACAGATTTCTGTTTCTCTTGAAAATTAATTCAGGAAGTTTCTCACATGAAATCCTGAAATGGATGAATTTTCAGTCTCTTGATTCTCAGAGGAGTATGTATATGAACGCTTTATCCCCAGGCAGTAGCAAAACTGCTTTTTTCCTGCAGGAAAGATGCCCAAGGATTGGCTGGACATTCTTTGTAAGGAGCCAGCTGCATCTTTAAAGTGGTGTTGTTTTAGGCCTTGTGCACTCAGGCAGAGTACCAACAGAAAAAAATCTATTTAGTCAGGGTTACCTTCCCACGAGGATGTAGTCATTACAGGAGTAATGATAAAATCGTGCCAGTTAACTTCCCTATGTAAACAGGGTCTGGAATGTTGTTTTTGTCTGTGTAATCTCTTGAGAGGGCTGCAGGATCCAAACCCAGATTACAAGGGTAAAACAATAAAGGATTGGATCTCATCCACAAAAAAATAGGGCTGGCAGCTATTCTGTTTGCTGAAATGTAGGCATTGATTGGTGACCCTGATAATGTGGGGTTTTTTCCTCCCTATTGAACTGTAGGGAGGGAGAGGAGAAATGGGTGTCTCTAATCCAGTGATGGAATCTAATCTTCATAACCTCCTGTTTCCTGGGTGCTTGTTTTTGTCTCAGGCCCTGTATCTCATTGCTACTAATGGAACTCCAGAACTGCAGAATCCAGAAAAGCTTTCACCCATATTCCGAGACTTCTTAAATCGCTGTCTTGAAATGGATGTGGAAAAGAGAGGTTCTGCAAAAGAGCTCCTACAGGTAGGTGGTGGGGAGCAAGACTGGAACAATATAATCACACAATCCTGAGTGAGACCAGGCTTAGGGGCAAGATCTTGTTTGAGGTCTTAAATACTGCATCAGCTGAAAACACAAGCACAGCAAAGGTAACCTCTCAGGGGAAAAAGGCAACTGAAAACCACAGCCCTCAAAGAAAAATCTATAACAAAGAGATAACAGACTGCTCCCTTTCCAGTGCTGGCTACTGGCAGCAGCTGTGCAGCATGTTCTGTGTCCAAACTCAAATAATAGCTGTGTCCCAGGCCTGCCAGATGCTGAGCCCCCCGATTCCCGTGGTTTCTTCATGTGGCTGGCCATAGCATCTGTGTGTGTTGTCTTGTCATGCTTGTTCCAATTTGGACAGCAGGAAGGCTTCTAGCTGTCAGATATTCTGACTGTCTCCTTTTGGAAGGAGGGATCATGAAGCTCTTTGAAGTGTTCATGGCTTCAATTAACTGGAGCAGTTCACTTTTACTACATTTTGCCTGATATTACTCCTCACAGAGATGATGGAACAAAGTTTGTGAGATACCTTAATTGTAGAATGGCTTGGATTGGAAGGAACCTTAAAGATCCTCTGGTTCCACTTCCCCAGCCATGGGCAGGAGCAACTTCCACTAGACCAGGCTGCTCAAAGCCCCATCCAGCCTGGTCTTGTACAGTTCCAGGGATGGGCTATCCATAGCTTCTTTGGGCAAACTGTGCCAGTGCCTCACCACCCTATAATCAAATATTTCACTGACAACCTGGTGTCTTAGTCTGAACTCACAGTGAAAGTTGAGGACCAAGCTGCCAGGATTTTTATCAACATGGATGAGAGGAGTGTTTTGTGCGTTCTTTCTGTCAAATTTGCCATGAGGGTAGAATATGTAAGTCTTTATAAAATAGATCTGTGATCAGGAACACTCAGACCTTAAGTATCTGACAGTTTCCATTTTGTTTTCCTTTCTCTCCACTAATTTGTGTAGTGGGCTCAGACTTGGATGTGTTGCTGCCTTCTGTAACTATAATGAAGCATAAATGTCTGACAATATGGTAGTAGCTGAAAGATCATTTTTTCTTCTGGACTTTTCAGTCCTAAAATATCAGAAAGAAGTTATGTTCTGTTCCTCAGAGCAGGAGAACATTCTGACTGTAACACTTCAGCCTGTTCTTAACTACCTTGTGGCCTCTGAATTTTTACTTTTTATTTTTTTCCATCTCTGAAGCATGTTGCTTTGGATGATTGATCCCTTCTGATGCTCAGAAGTCTTGTGGTTTATTGTTGCTTTTTGTTTTCAGAACAGCTTGTGGACTCGCCCTTCACTCTCACCTGAGAGCTGTTTTGATAATCAATATTGTTTTATTTAAAGAAGAGCACCTATATAGGAAATTGAATGGCGCTGTGTTGCAAGCTCTGTGCTGCTCTCCCAAATTTCAGCTGCTTTGCAAATTTCTGATATCTAGTAGAAGGCCAAGGCAATGCTTTCTCCAGACCTGTGACAATGGGGAACAGGGAAATGAGAGGTGATTCCTGCATGGAGCCCTGTCTCTTGTGTCTGAAACACATGGGTTGCTTTTAGTACACCTTCTTTCACACTGGATTTCACTACAGATTTTGCAGCTTTATAATTGCCTAGGGTAATTTGCTGAGTTTTGCTTGATCTTGAAGATACGCAAATATTGGATAATTTCGCATGTGTTGGGTGCAAATCTCTTCATCACTTCAGGCAATCCCCAAAATTTTGTAATAGAATCCAGAGCTTCTGGATTCATGTGTTCAGAGACTAGAGTAGGTTCTTAGATTTCACATGGGTTTAGGTGAAAATGCTTAGAATAGTCACTTCTGGGGCATGTTCTCAAAAATCTAACAATTTTTCTTTTTGTTTTGTCCTAGCACCAGTTCTTGAAAATTGCAAAGCCTCTATCCAGTCTCACTCCTCTGATTATTGCAGCTAAAGAGGCAGCCAAGAACAACCATTAAAGTGGTGAAGTCAACACAGTCATCATGTCAAGACTTGTAGATGTTCATTTCAGAGACTGAATTACTTGCCCTTCTCCCCTTCTGCTCCTTCTTCACCGGGGTGTTCTTAAAACTTTGACTTGCCCTGAAGGGTGGCAGAGGCATCGTTCACCGTGTGTGGAAGGGCACACAACGGGACATGGCTGATCTTACATGGTGAACTGTCCTTCCATCCTTGTGATGGGGACAAGAGGGGAAGAACATTTTGTATGGGTGAGAAAATCTTTCTGAGAGCGTCTGAACCTGACCTACACGTAGTGAAGCCAGTTTGTTTTCATATTTCTTATGGTGTTTATTTTTGAAAATAATGTGGAGCCTTACGCCATGTTTATCTTAATAAATTAAATCTTTTGCTGGCTGCACTTTGCCTGCTTCTGCCAAGCTGCTGTTACACCGTGGAGGCTGCTCTGTGCTTTGGATGACTCGAGGAGGGAAGGAAGCAGGCAGCAGCAATGTGAACAGCTGTCAGCTGAGAGGGGAACGAGGAGGTGAAGGTGCATCCCTCCTGCAGCACTGCTGGATGCTTCGAGGAAGCAAGCCTCTGTGTGCTTCCTGCAGCCATTGAAGAACTTAATTCATGGATGACCTCTTTGCCAAATGGTGTGAACTGCCCCCTACTCCCCCTTCCCCCTTTAGTGGCAACTCTACTAGTTAAACAAATCTCAAATAATTTTTGTTGTTCTAGGAAATAAATCACAGGGAAAAAATGACAGAGAGCTCTTTTAGGGTTATTTTATCAGTGCTGTGAGGCTTTTTAGAGATGCTGCCCTGTGTGATTAACAAACAGAGCAGTTACTATTGTAAAGACAAGATTTGTCCGCAAAATATGTTGAAAACTCTTGTTTCTTAGAGCAAGTCCAGTGGAAAACCGACTGATAATGGATGCTGCTTTCTCTGTGGAGATGTGGGGACACAAATTTTTTGAAATGATGGTTTCTTTATGCTACTGATTTCTTGGGTTGCCAATAGTCTGTAAAACAACAGGAAACCTGGAACTACTAGAAGAGAGACTGGTTGTAAACACTGGGCTTATGTTAAACTGTATACTGATTTTTAATAAAGTGACTGCTGCGTTTTTTAACTCGAGGATAGAGGAGAACTGGAGAATTCACTGTCACCAGACACGTCTGTCATTGCTTGTATGGTCACCAGGTACTTGGATGTGTTGGATGAAGTAATTTAACCTTGTTTTTTACCTCTTCTTCTGCAGTCCTTTGGGATGGCATGTGGCTCCTAAGGGCCACTTTACATACACATAGTGAAAACAATACAAAAAATGTGTATTGTAACTGTGGAAACTGCTTTCTCTGTGCTGCTTTGGTCACATATGGGGTGAGTTTAAACCTATTCTGGAGTAACCTCTCATCTTTCTGTTGAACAGAAATTCATTACTTCGTGCTGAGACCTGCTGCTGGCTCAGCCCTTTCCTCCCTGGACCTGGGCTTTAATTAAATATATTTTTCCGATTTGGCCCCACAGTCCCTGACAGCTATTACACTAGCTTTACTGGATGTAGGTACTTTGTGAGTTCTTTTGCTTCTGAGGCGCCTTCTCCTATCCTTTGTGCTTCAGGGCAGTCACTGTTTGGCAAAAGACTGAGAGGTGAAGTCTATTCCCCCAATTTGCAGCCTCTCTCCTCTGTGTATGTGTACTTCTTCTCCCAGTATTGTTAAGTTTCCTCTCACAAAGCTTGTATCCAAGGATGAATTCCTTGGGTGAAACAGTAGAGCTGCCAACCTAGAAAGGGATATGATCTGTTGATGAGCTCATCTGCTTGGAGCTTAGATGGAGATTGTGGAATGGAAGGCCACTATGCTTGAATAATTCCCTTTGGAAAGGGCTTTGTATTCCCTCTGGAAGACTCAGGATGGCATATGTGGGAGAAATACAATTAGTGGCTAGATCTCTCTTGATCTAAAATCTCATTGACTGGCAGATTTGGCAGTTGACTATTTTTCAGACAGCGGAGGGTTCAATTTGATCCACAATGTGTTTAATGTCTCTGACATTTGATTCCCTTCCCCACTCCCTTCTCTGCATCTCATTGAGATGAGAACCTTAATGCAGATGTGCCCTATCTGTGAGCATGCACAGGAGTTTATTTTCCTGCAGCAAGATTTCTGCTAAACTTCCCCAAACAAGATAGAAAAAGTTATTTTTATGTGTTTTAAGTTGCTCTTCTGGATCCTCTATTGCATAATGAAAAGGGATCGACGGTGACTGTTTATCCTTCATCTTACAATGTGTTTCTGTCTTGTCGACTTCCACATGGACTCAGTCATGCCTGGTTTCTGTTGGCTGCTGGAGAGGGATGTTGCCAAAAGTCTTTATTTCTGCCGGGAAAAGCTGCAAGACTGTGCCCATGCTTGTGTGTCATCTTGTCCCAGGCTGTTTTGTCCCCACTCGTGATGGGTGGGTGGGAAAAGCAGGCGATTGCTACAGTGTGCCTAGACCTAGTTTCTAGTTACCAGACACATCGTATTTTTATGTTCTCAGAAAATATTTTCAAATTTTTTTTTAATTGTAATTAGCCTAATCTTAAGAGAATGGGTTTATTTTGTTCTAGTTGTTCTGAAATGTATCCTTTCCTCCCCTCTCCTTTCATGTGTGAGTCGCCTGGCATCAGCACCTCTGTTAGCTTTTGAAGAGCCCTTCCTATGGCACATTTCTGTCTAGAGAGGGCTCTTAAATAGTGACTTTCTGACTTAAAATTTAATCTCCAGGGCTTATTTTCCAAGAATATCTTGTCCCTGCTGTTACTTGAAAGTGACTACAACTTGACAGCTTCTTTGGTGCCTTTTTTTCTCCCTAACTTTCTCTTATGCCTGAGTTGAAACCATTTTTAATCACAGCCCTTAATTATTAATTTGCCTGCTAGTATTAAAGTTCTCTCTTCCATATTAGAACATTAAATATTCAATTGTTTTGACTGTCCTTTCAGAAAGCTGATTTCCTTTTTGGAGGATCTCAAGCAATCTAAGAATCTATTTCAAACCAGAAATAATTTTGTATCCTACAGTTTACAAAGGGCTTGGTGGAGGGAGAGGATAAAACTCATCTTTTCTTAAACACAGACAGTTGTCTTATTTGAGTTTCAAATGGTATCTTCAATAACACTTTTCCTATGTTTCAAGAATGGGCACTGATTCCATGTATTACCTTAGCTATTTAGGGGTTTTTAGGGTTTGAAGGTTTTTTAAACAAACAATTTGACTTGTGTCCAAGAGTTTGTGTGTGAGAGAGGTATGGAGACCATGTGAGAAGAAGGCAGGTGATTTGGACAACACTCTGAGGCACATGGTGTGATTCTTGGAGTTGTCCTGCTCAGGGCCAAGAATTGGACTCAATGATCCTTGTGGATCCCTTCTAACTCAGGATGTTCTGTGAGGCTGAGAGTGAAGAGCCAGGACAGGGATGGAGGGCACAGCAGAACTAGCTGGTTGCAGCAGCAGTCGCACACCTTTAGCCATCCCTGAAATGTCTTCATTGAATGGATGTGTTTTTAAGGAGCATAAATGTGTCTGATTTGTTGCTACAGGCACTTCTCTAGGCAGGCATTATGCTCCTACCAAACTGCCTTCCCCTTTTAAACAAAAGGGGTGCAGGGATTTCTCCAGCAAAGGAGGCTCCTTAAGAAAGGAGGTTTCCATGGAGACACTTACTTGACTTAAACAATCTGGCTAAGGCTTGAGAAGAGGTTTGGTGGGTAGGCACCACACCGACACCACTGTTTTGCAAAGCAGCTGGAGTTGCTGCAATGTTTTGTTGCCAATTTGATGCCCCTTTTCAGGGGGTTGGGTTTGAAAAAGTGCTGAGAATGAGAAGTGCCTGGTCAGGATTGTGAGGTGTATAAAAGTCTGGCTTTTCTTAGCTTAGCTGAGATGTTTGTTATTATCCTGACCCATCTGTCTCAAAATGCTGCAGGTCAGTGTAAGTAGGGCACGTTTGCAGCAGAGTACTGTGCAAGAAAGGATTGCAATGGTCTGTAGTAGGTGCTTGCTTTCTTAGAACCCACCCTTCCTGGCTGACAGCAAAATTGGTTCTGACCAGTGTCCAAGAATAATAGCTGTTTGAAGCCCACTCCTAATTAAGAGCATAGTCCATTTGTCTGGTGAATGACAACATCTTCAGCGTTAAAGTTGTTAAAGGTGAACTGATTATCTGCTCATCTTCCCCCATAAAACAGTAAGACTTTTTAATGCCTTCTTATTTCAGCTGCAATAGAGAGCCTGTAAATGTGTTTTGGGGTCATAAGCCCAGCTAGATGGAGCATATGTATAATGAATGCTGTAGGATCTCTTAGTTTGTTGCTAATGACAACTCACAGTCGCAAAGGTGGGACCTTAGAGAAGCAGCTGCCAGCTTTGACAGGGAATGGCCAACAGCAACAAAACTGCAATGCAGATGGGAGCTGGACAGAAACTTGCAGCCAGAATGGAGCCTACAGCGAACGGTGGGAGAGAGACAGAGTTGGTCCAAAGGGTAGGATAAAGCAAAGGTTAAAACTTCACTTACACAATTGCTGAGGAAATTCAGGGAGTGCCGCAGCAGCCTGCTGCATCTCAAGGCAGCAGTGTCTCTGAAGGAGGAGAGCAGAAAGAAGCCTGAGAAGGGAAAAGGTGCTGAAAGGGAGAGTGGAGCAGCAATATGGCTCTGAGTCACAGCTTGTGCTTAAGAGCTGGAGCTAATCCAGGTTCACAAAAAATGACAAAATTAACTGAAAAGGAAAAGTGGAGCTAGAACGGAGGAGATGGCCTTGATGTGCCAAGGAACTGAAGAGAGAGGCCAGATTTCCTGAATGTGTGAAACAGCAGAAACTAATTTAACACAGGCTTCTGTGGATGACAAGTAGCTCGTTCCCTCCTGCCTTGCAGCATCAGTGTCTTGTCCTTTTGAGATCAGCTCTGCTTTGGGATCATGTCAGCAGCCGCCCAGCTTCGGTCTCGTGTTTGTAAAGAAGGCTTTTTGCTCTGCACCTACTGATTTCTGACTGCAGCTCTCCGCTGTTGGTAGATGTCTTTGTGTCGTGTCCCACCTGGAAATACAGAGGCTGTTGCAGTTTTAAAATCTGCTGGGTAATGTACTTCTCCCCATGCTGCCTTGGCATAACTCCTGTACTGTACTGCTGGGTTTGTTTAATGTGCCAGGTCAGCTCAGCCATTTTAAAAATAAAAATTGAAACCTTATATAAAACCTTGATTAATTATTTCGTTCTGCTTGACTTGCTGTTTCAATGATCCTTGCAGTGATAGAAATGAACAGGGGTGCTTGAAGGAGGGGTTGTGTTTCTCTGACCCATTTTAGATTAATCAGATCTTATTTGATTGAGCAAAGTGACTACAGTAAAAGCTGTTGCAGCAAGTGTGACTTTCACCACTTATTTTAACTTGTTTGGACATAGTTAATATTCTGGAAAGCAGGCTGGGAGCAGGATCTAGAGCACAGCTCAAAGAAGAAGAGAAGGAAGCTTAGATGTTTGTTTTCTCTGCAGGTGAAGTTTGGTGTCTGGGACTCCTGGTATGGAGGAGGAAATCAAGGGTGGGTTTGAGATGGGTATGTGCACCCACCTTCCCAGCATCACTTTTAGGGTTGGTACGATAAGGCTGATGAGAAGAACAGGAGTTCATGATACTGCCTGGGTATCATATGACCTGGATGTTTTACTCTGAAGTCTGAGAAGCCCAGCCTGGTGCTGAGAGGTTTCTGCTGAGGTCAGCACCTGTGGAATGTGGGGGTGAGGAGCAGTGAGAAGCTCTGACATGCTCCCATGAGTCAGCTGGGTGCTGAGCCAGGTTTTAGAGAAGTCACTGAGAGACAAGGGAACATCTTGAATGGGGGACTTGACCAACTAGAATAAGGAAATCAATGTGACTCCATAAAATCCCCTCTGCCTAGAGCAGATGCTGGAGATGAATACTGTTTTCCATCCATTGCTTCTCCAGGTCTTTTTCAGGAAAGCCAGAGGAGATACCCATCAAGTTGTGTTTTACAAAGATAGGGGCTCCATTGTTTGAGCAAGAGGAATGTTGCAGCTCTACTGGTAAGGATTTGGAGTGATTCTCTTTGCCATGATGTGGTAGCATCCCATGTTGGATGTCCTTGTCCCATTAGAAAAAGAAATCTGACTGGGCCAACATCACCTCCCCTTCATAGAATGGCTGGGATTGGAATGACCTAAGAGCTTCTTTAGTTCCAACCCCCCTGCCATGGGCAGGGGCACGTTCCACTAGACGCAGGTTACTCAAAGCCCCATCCAACCTGGCCTAGAACACTTCCAGGGATGGGCCATCCACAGCTTCACTGGACAATCTGTGCCAGTGTCTCACCACACTCACAGTGAAGAATTTCTACCTAATACCCAATCTAAAACTTCTCTATTTTATTTTGAAGCCATTTCCCATTGCTCTGTCATTCCATGCCTTTGACCGAAGTCCCTCTCCAGCTCTCTTACAGCCCCTCTAGGTACCAGAAGGTGCTCTAAGGTCTCCACAGAGTCCTCTCCCGGCTGAACAACCACTCTTCCTCCAATGCTTCACAAAGCAGGGTACCAGGCAAACTGCTCAAGGTAATGTATGTCCCCGCAAAGTGCCCCTAAAAATACTACTGGATTGGTGTCTGGTGGCTCTAGCCCCTACCCCATGGAGGGGGCATAGTGTATTCTAACTAGCTATCATTATCCATGATTTCTGGGGAGAACTTTCTGTCATGGAGGCTTCTTCTCTTGAGACAAACTTGGTTGAGTTGCCCAGCAGTGGATGGGGGATGGGAGATGTTGGACAATGAATGATGGCAAGGTTTTAAGAAATGGTTGATGTTGATTTCAGTGAAGTGTAACTTGTCTGAAGACTCTTCAAAGCCCAAGGCAGCTTTTCTTAAAGGTAAATTCATAATCAAATTTAAAAGCAAATAATTATTGAAGGCTTATTTGATAGCTTAATAGTTGGGGAGTCAGATAAATAATTCTGGAGATGGACACAAGGTGATGATGCCTTGTGTTAGATCAGCTGATCTATGGAGGGGGAGCAGAGGAGGAAAGACAACAAAAAGCTTTGGGGAAAACACAGCTTCAAGTCTGAGCCAGACACAGCAAACTGGCAGCTAAATCCTAGTGGGAGCAGTTATTCTCTGTGTAACTGCATGATATTAGTTCATTCAGGAGTGAAACGGGGGAATAAGTGGTAGGAGAAGCAATACACTGGCAGGTGCAACAGAGAAGAGGTGTTCTTTATCCCATGCTGCAGGAACACTGCAGCTCCTCGAGCAGAGGATGCTTTGACTGGGTCCCCTCATTTTCTAGCAGCATCCAGAAGACTTTCAAGTTTTGGTTCTCAAGCTCATCTTTGAGGAGGATCTGTAGTTTGAACACGGTAAGCAGGGAGTTGGCTAGGCTTGCCTGAGCCTTTCTCATTCCTGGGGCTGTGATGCCCTCTCCCGGCAGCTGCATCGAAAAGTCCTTTCCTTTCGTGCTCGTTTTCTATTAGCAACGTAAAAAGGAACTTCTTGTGTTTCTTTTGGAAGATGCACGCTGAAGGCAGCCGGGGCACACAGGCATGGATAGGGAGAGCATCCTGACGTGGAATCTGGTGTCCTGCTATGTCTGTTCCCTTGTGATCACCCCACCTCCAGCTTTGTTCCTCTCACATTTTAGGTTGCAGCAGCCTTGTCAGGCAAACGTCTTCCCCCAGACCATGGGATATGTGTGAGCCCTCAGCTCCCATCCCAGCACGGGTCCCTAAATGCTCACCAACTCCCTTGTGCCTCCTCCAGGTCTGGCGGGACTTTCTGCTGGGCCAGACCTGCTCTGACAGACTGGTTAAGCCTGGTAAAGGAGAAGGGGCACTGTGCCACAAAGGCTGGCAGGGTTCAGAGAGGCTGCTGGGCAGAGGCTCCTTCCCTGTGGATGCAGTCGGGGTGAAGTGAGCCCCAGCTCATCCCTCATCCCACACCTTGCACCCTAAAACCACTAACCTGCATAAATTTGGGCTTAACAGCTCTTCTGGCAGTCAAGGTCATGGTCGTGCTGTCCATGTGTGCAGCTGTAATGGTGTCCAGGGCTCAGGTCGGCCTGGATCACGCCCTGGAGGGCAGTGGGCAGGTAAGAGTCCTCTCTTTTCTAACCAGTGGAGAGTTGAAATGCTCAAAGGTGGAGAGGGGAGTGAGTCTCAACTGGCATAGGGGAGCAGTGAACTGGGGGTAAACTGTTCCCTCAGTCCCGCTCCTCTTCATTCCCCAGCTTCATGGCTGCACAAACAGCGAGTCCCTAGATGGGAAGCATCCACTGCTTTTTTCTATTCATCACATTTTTTAACCACATCAGCCTCTAACCACTTCTCACTCAAGGCCTTTGTGTTTTGTAGTCAATCTGTTCCCCCAGGCTTTGGGAACAGCCCAACTCAGGGACACTGTAAATTGTCCCATCTCTTCTGCGCCATGAAGAATCCACCAGGTAGGTCCCAATTCAGGAAGGACCAGCATGAGATCAGTGGTAATGCTGGGGCACAGAAAGATGGTGGTGTCCCCAGAGCAGGCACCAGCCAGTTCAGGTCCCTTTGCACAGGGACAGTGGGTTGGGTGTTCCCAAGTGGCTGCAGGAGCTTTAGGCAATGTCACCACTGGCGCTGGTCTGCTGGGGAAGGGAGGTCTCATTGATGGTGGGTCCCACTGGCCAGCCTGTGTCTCCTTGCCCATGCCATCCACCATGTGAAGGGTAAGAAGCACCCAGTGAGTTCTCTGGACTTATCCTGGTGATGACAAATGCCAGTTTTAAGAGCCTGAGTGGTGGGAACCATCTTTGCTAGTCCAAAATGGGACAGCAACTCTGAGTCCCCACAAAACTCTTTGACTGCTCAGCTCCCTGAAGGGTGGTTTATTACCCTGGGATAGTGGGGGATCTTGCTGCAGCATCTCCAGTGAGGAGCAGCAGGGTGTCCCCATCACTCTCGAGAGAGGAACCATCAGGGCAGGGGCTAATGGAGACCTCCAGGTTCACCAGCCAAAGAGGAGGAAGAGGCAGTATAGAACAGCTGCCTGTGTGCTCAAGAAACAAAACTCTGAAGTGCTTTGCTCCTGAGATCTGTCACGATCCTCTCTCACCATTTGCCACATTACATTTCTTAGACACAGAAAAATTTGGCTGAGGGATGTTTTATGACACCCTCCTCTTCTTCACTGGTCTTTGTGTGATTTTCCCCTCTGGAGGTCCCTTGGCCTCTCAGGGTACCTCAAGTTGTATTCTCCTGGGTGTGCTGCAATCCCCTGATTTCTGCCAGGAACGGACAAAATGATGCCGTTTCTTAAAGGACAACCACAAACTATGGAAGAAGAGTGAGGGCTGTCCCTTTTTCCTTTCAGACAAGGCTGCACCAGCTCCAGCATCAGCCAGCCCTGCTGTGGGAGAGCAGGCAGCAAAGCTGCTGCAGCAACAGCTGTGAGAGGCAGAGTTTGTCCCCACCAGCTGCTTTGAGGATGATGTAAAAGCTCCCTCCATCCACTCGACACAGCCTGTATTTCTGCTGGGGGGCTGGTTCCCCACACTCAGGCTCTTGGTGTATCTGCCTGGTGTCCCTTCCTGCCCACCAGGGATGTGGCTTTCCCAGAAACAGTGCTCAGAGCCCCAAGAATTGGGAGGACTTGCTTGGCAATTTGGCATGCATGAGGTGATTATTTTGAGTTTATATTTTGGCTCTTGGTGTACAATTTGTGTCTGGTGGGTTGCACACTCCAGAAGAAACTGCCACGCCTTGGGCTCAGCTGGTTGGACTTTGCACTGTTATCCACAGCCGCTGCCGTCCTTGGGAAGGGACAGCAGCATTTCATGGGAGCAAGTGCATTTGGAAACAACTCTGATCAAGCCAAGCAGCCTGAGATGTGTTAGTGAAAGGCATATCCCAGGATGCAGGAGCAGAGTCAGGCCCAGGTTTCCATGGAGGCTTGCCAGCATCCTGCAAAACCTGCTGCTCCCCATTTTCACTGTGCCTCTACTTTACCCTGAGTCTCCCCACCCCAACACTTTGGAGGGAGCTGATGCTCTCCTTGTTTCTTTTGTGTCAGAGCTGTGTGTCAAAGGGTTCAGGTTGGGAGATGGCAAGAGGACCTCCCAGCCCACCCCTTCCCCTGCAGCCTCATCCTCTGGGGCTTGATGTGAAGCTGACTGTGAACATCTTTATTCTTGGACACGCTGTGCATTGAGGGGCTGGAGGAGCCTCTGCTCTCTGCTTGGAGCTGGCCAGGGTCCCTTTCTTCCCCCTCAGCCCATCCTGTGTGCCTCCAGGGACTGACATTTCTGCTTTTTGGTGGGATACTACTTGTTGAAAAAAGTAAATGCTGCTCTCTTCTGGCTGTGGGTCTGAAGCTTGGATCAGTTCAGGTCACTTCCTTCTCCCCCCACCTCCCTTATCGTTCCTGGAACTGCCAAAAACTGTGCCATTTCTATCATAAATCTCGTGGGGACATTGTTACCTGCATGAGTCCCTGCTCTGAAAGTTGAGCTGTTCCTTGGGCAAATGTGCTGTGTGGGATGGGGGACATGATGGGGACACACACTGGTCCCTCATGCTGCCAAGACAGTGTGTTGTGAGAGAACAAATGTCCCAAGGTGGGGGAGGACTTAGGGTAGGAGGGTGTGAACATTTGTATTTCTCAGCAAAATCCTCCATGATGTGGCTGGCAGCTGGGCAGGGACACCATCCCCACTCCCTGTTTGTGCCATTTTTGCCCTGGGTTTATCTTCTCTTGACATAAAGGCAAAACTCACTGGGTTCAAGGCTGACCTGCCCTGTTCTCCCCTTGGAGAGGGTTTGTGCAGCACCAGTCCCTTGCAGATATTTCCTTTATGGACTCATAATCTCCAAGGCTGGACTTGCTGGTGGCAGGGCTCCAGCAGACCCTTGCTTGCCTTTATTGCCAGTTTCTGGCAGGTCTAGGACAATGACTGGAACACTGGGTGAGCATTTTGGGCTTGAGATAAGCTGGTGAACTCTGAGCTGAAGATAAAGAAAGCAAAACCACAGGAATATTTTAGGGAAGAGAATAGAGATATTTGGGGGTTTTTTTGCTTGTTAGGAGGTAAGACTATGGTAGTGCTTTTTCATTTTTCAGGTTCTTACCTCCACTGAAGGAGCTTTTTTTGGGCTGATGATGTTGCTCAACCCTGTCCCTTTATCTTCATGTAACCCTTGGGGTTCATCCACACCGTGAGGATGCAGCAGCTGGAAGAATGGCAGCCTGAATAGGGATGATGGTGAAGGCCCTTCAGAACTTATTTTTGGGGAGTTGCTGACCCTACTACTGTCTTCAAAGGCAGAGCAAAATGCTCTGGCTCTTTGTGCTTCCACTACTCCTTAAGCCTTCCAGGACACCCCCATGACATCCCCTTGTCAGGGACCTTCAGGACTTCAGTGTGGCCCCATGACGGAGCTGGGCTCAACGTGGCCCAAATACGTAAGGAGAAAAATCCAGTGGATCAACTCAGGAGATTAAAACTGCAGGGTACCTGGAAAAGCTGCTGCTTCCTAAATCTCATTAGTGCCACCAGTCTTCTTAATCTCACCCTTTCCTGCCCTGTTTATCAGATTTCCAGGAATTAGGCCATAAAGCAACTAATTTTTCTGGAGGCTCACATGCAGTCCCATGCATTTTTACTCCAGACAGCTAAGTGTTAGCTGGAGAACCACCAGCAACAGAACCACCTGCTTCTACCTTCATGTCTTGTGGTTCCTGCATTTATTTAATTCCAATTCTCCCAACTCCACAGGAAGAGTGATGTTATTTTAGGACCAAGTGCTAAGGAAGGATTAGCAAGGCTGTTTTAAAGTGGAACTCTTCTATGCCTTCTGCTCATCGTTAAGTTTTGGAGTGAACCAGGCTGTCAGCTCTATAGCTCATCTTCTAATGAAAAGTTTCTCCTTGTAAAGTGAACTGCACAAAAAGTGCTGGACCATCCTTTCTGCCCATTCTTGCCCTCTCTGTTTCCAAGGGTAGTTTGCCAATTTTGCTTTTGAGGGATCCCCCGATCTGTCCTTACATCTAACAAGAAAAATCCCAATGTGAGAAACTATAGGGGTGGAAAAACTGCACCAGTGGTGTTTCAGAGAGCCCTCCAGGGCTGGAGGGGATGTTTGTTTAGCTTCTATTGCAGTGAAGAGCTTTTATGGAGCAGGAGGAGTTGCAAGAGGTTGTGCAGCTTCCTGTCCTGAGAAACTTTATTTTGGGATTTTGCCTCTCTGAAAGCCCAGAGTGCATTGGAGGTTACAAAATCCAACCTGCTTTTGTTGTACAGACCTGTCCCCTCTCCCCCTCCAAAGGAAGTTATAACTCTAATAGGATTTAGATATTAAAGCCCAAAACCATGCAAAAACCCAAGTAAAATAAGCAGTTTTGCATCCAGGGTTGCTCAGAAATCTGGTGCACTGGATTCCTGCCTGGGGCTTACAGTTGTGGAAAATATCTTCATGGAGGAAATTTGGGAGTTTTAATTCTGAGAGTCAACAATGACACATCTTTCACAGATCTCCTTTGGGATGTTTCCTCAAAACCCCATCCTTTTGACACTTAATTCTGCCGAGGTGGGATGTGAACACCAACCTCTCTTATTCTGGGTGGGCAAGGGATAAATGAATCAATCCCAGGTTTGTCCCCAAGTCCCGGGTGTCTCCCAGAGCCGTGCCATGAGCAGCTGTCTGCGTCCCATGGTGAGATTTTAATTTCTCCAGCCTTGGGGACTGAATTTATTAAGCCTCTCATGGCCCCTCCTCCCGTGGGAGGGACGGCTCCAGCAGCCTCTCTAATACCGGGTGTCACACAGCGGTGCCACCATTCGCGTCCCGGAGTGTCACAAGCAGGGGACACAGCAACCCAAGTGCAGCGGAAAGCAAAAATAACCTCTCCGTGTGCGTCACGGCGCGGTGAGTTACCTCCTCCCTCCTGACTCTCGAAGATGCTCCTGCCTGCTGAACTTCACCCCTGTCTCCTCTCCCCTGCTTGCCTTGAAAGTTAGCACCGAGGTGGCGAGATTTTTTTCACTTTTCCTTTGTTATCTGTGGATGTTTGAGTGTGTTGGTTGGGATGCGACAGCGGGCGGCTGACCCGGCTCCCGCCTGGGCTGGAGAGAGAAACGGAGCCCAGAGAGCCGGAGAACAGGGAGAAACGATAACAAAAGGGGAGGCAAGGGGGTGATTTGTAAGCAGGGGGCTTTCTGGTAGTTTGCTGGGAAGGAGAAGGTGCTCAGCAGTCCTGCTTCACCCCGGGTCCGTGCTGGATGAGTTGGCTGTGACCTGTTGAGCGGATAAACGGGAGCCGGGATGAGACGGGAGCGGCGGGTGGCTCCTGGGGTCGCTGTAGCTGGGGCAGCGGTGGGAGGGAAACGGCGGCTGAGCATTTGCAATCCTTGGGATAAAGGGCTGTTTCCATAGTAAAAGGGAGAAAGGAGCCTCTCTCTTTCTTCCCCTGAGCTTGCCTAGCGTGTGAACGGGGAGCTTGACTCAGGAACAAATAACCCGTGAAAGGCTAACATCTGGGAACAGCTGTAAATAATCACGACTTGGTTAGAAAGGCTGGAAGCAACTCTACAATCTGCCATCTGCCCTGATGCTGCAGTCACCCTGGGAGCTCTGATGGGCAACTGTTTGGAGAGCAGCTCGGGTTGTAGCTGAAACAGGATTTGACCCTGGCTTTAGGCTGCTGTTGTTGTCCGAATGCTTCCCCATTATTTGTAGGCATAACCACAATGAGTAATGAAACAGAGGAATTTTCACTTCTAAGAAAGAGTGAATTTTAATTCAGTATCAGGCGCTCAGCAGATGTGAACCTGGGGACTGGCACTGGGACAACTTTAAGTTGCAAAGTGCAAACTTTGATTAGCTGGAGGTCCAGCCCATGGTGTACATCACCTTCTCGTCACTTCTACACTTTGTCTGGGAATCCTGACCTCACAATGCAGCATCTCTCCTGGTAAGTTCTGAGAGATGATACCAGGTGGAAGGACAAGAAAGAACAGAAATAATTTCCTATGGATTCTTCCTTAAAGATTTTAAGCTGCATTTAACAACAAGAAAAGGCATAATATACCATGACACCAGCTGGATTTTAATTAAAAGTTGTTCTGAATGTGAAAGGAGACAAAGCTGTTGCTTCCTTTATTACTCTACTATTGAAATGTCTAAAAGTTGTGCAAGATTTTCAGGGCAGTTTGAAATCCTTGCAGAGAATACAAACACAAAGCTTTTTCTCATGACCAGTCCTGGGACTTCCTTATGCCATGACCTTGGACCAAGGAGGTGAGCAAATGGTGTCTTTATGTATAATGTCTGGTGATGGAAACACAGTTCTTTAAATTTAGTTGTGTCAGCTTTTTTGTGAGAATGCCTGCAGCTCACAATGCACCTCTGTGCAAGTTGTTACCATACAGCTCTGCTTAGTGTGATAAAGTATCAGCTAAAATAAAAGAGAAAGTTGGTTCCTTTTGTTTGGGTTTTTTTTTTTTTCCTAGAAGTTTGTGGTCCTTTGACAGTATGACCTTCTTTGCAAACCCAGAGGCCCTCTTTCAGGTAACCTTTCTTCTTGTGTGCAGACACTTTGAGAAGCTACCACTTACCAGCTGAGACCCACGTGCTCCAGTGTGGAGCAGACCCTGCCCATGGGCAAACTCCCAGCTCGGTGGCTTTTCATGGGGGACAGGCTGCAGGGAGATCTGCAGTGGTCATTCCCTGCAACACCATGCACATGTGCAGCAACAGCCTGCCTTTGGTCCAAACCTGACTCCATGTCTCAGGATATCTTGTAGGAAGAGGTCTGTACCTCATCCTGAGTGACCTGCTATGTGTTGGCCTGTAGAACTGCCCCAGAGACCTCTGTGGTGTGCAGCAAACAAGGGTCTTGGGCTGCGTTTTAGGTGAGCAGATAGCATAAATAGTTGGGAGGAGATCCTTTGTGTTACAGGTCTTACTGAAAGGAAAGAAAAGAGCTGGTGTGGGTAGAGCAGCTTGGAGACATGACCTGTGATGCACCCTGGGCTGTGCCTTCATGGCAGGATGAGTCCTGAGGGTGCACAGGCTTGGCTCCACACTGCACCCTCTGCTCCAGCTACAGACACGTGCTGTGAGGGAGCTGAGCAGCCAGCCTGCAGGTGCTCCTCTCTTCAACATCTTGTCCCCATCCTGTTCTTCATGTGCTGGACACTGCTCTCCCAGCAGCATTCAGGCAGGACTCACAGCTGGCTGCATTTTGGTGGCCGAGGGCTTGGCATTTTATAAAATCCCAGTAAACAGAGGGTATCTTTGGTCACGCTCCTTGTTATTCTCCCAACAGCAGGACATTGGCATTTGCTGCATTTTTTGCTCTCTCCAGGAAAAGGAGAGGGAAGTAGAAACAATGATGTTTCAGAGGCTTGAACAGTAAGATGTCCCTGCCCATGGCAGAGGGTTGGAACCAGCTGATCTCGAAGGTCCCTTTCAACCCAAGCCATTCTGTGATACATTGATTTTATGAACATGCCTGTGTTCTGGTCTCATATTGATCCTTTTCTCCTGCCATTGTTTACCTTGCCAGTCTTTGTGGTGTTTCCAGGGAAGATGTTGTGTTAAGCACGATGCAAACCTGCTGTCAGGTTCAGGATGGACTCTCCATGCTCATGGCCCAGGTCCTTTCTGGTGGCTGAGCAGTTGTAGCCTATATGAGTGCACATAATGCTGTAGCAAGAGAGAGATGAGAAAACCTGTCCTGGGACTCATCCTCTGCCGGTCTGGTGCCAAGGGAAGCTCTTGGGGCCACCACAATGTGCCAGCTCTTTTCTTTCATCAACACTTGCAAGGAGAGGTGGCAGGGTAAGAGGTTAGCTGTGGTGGAGGTGTGCTATAATAGCAGCAGGGAGCACGAGAATAGCAGCAGGCAGGGAAAGAGGGCAGGGCTGGGGGAATGAGTACATGTGTGAATGAGGCTGTGGCTGCTGCCTGGGGGGGCTGTTTGACGTCAGCTCCAGTTTTGGTGCAAGGAGAAAGAAGCACATATCTGCAAGCAGGGCACGGGTCAGGAGCAGCTCGAAGCATTGCTGTAGGCCTGCTGGAGTCTCAGGCTGGAGTCTCACTGCTTGTGCAGAAGTGCTTTAGAGTCAGTCCCTGCCTTACTTTCCTGCTTCTTTTCCCCTGTTCTCCAATGCAACTGTGAGCAGTTTCTTGTTTCTCCAGCTTCCATCTGCTCCAGTTAGGCTGGAAGGCCCTGGAAGGTTGTCAACCCCTGAGACACTTGTACAGCGCTGAGCCTCTGTGACAAGTACGGGTCCGGTCCTCTCTGCTCCCGCAGCCCCGGCTGCCGCCACCAACTCAGTCTGGTCCTTTCGGCTGCTGCTCTTAATCACTGACCTTGCTTTGGAAGGTCTCCAGAGCTGGAGAAACAAAAGACACTTTAGAAAACGGGGAGGGGGGAATTGGCAAAAGCAGTTGCTTTTTAAAGGACTACTTATTTCTTAAGATGTACTTGCTACTGATTAACCTTTGCTCTGTGATTGCTTTAATTGATTCATGTCTCAAAGCCGTCAGAAAGGTTCTGTGGGGTCATGGTGCTGCTGTCCTAAGTGCTCTCTTTCCCTGCAAAGCTTTTAAGAAGTTTTTCATTGAGCACAACCCAATCCTTGCAAGAAATGCAGGTGAATGACACCAACCCTTTTATCTTCTCCATCCCTCAGATTTTCCAGCCTTCATCTTAGTGCTTTGCTGCTGTGACCTCCTCCTTCCCTCCCTGCTGCCAGTTGGCAACCTGTTACCAGGCTGGCCCTGTTCTATATTCCTTTGCAATTCATGGTGAATGCTGTCTGGGGAGATGGGGGAGTGAGCTTTTGGCCCTTCTGTGAGAATGAGGCACTGTAGGGTTAAGTACTACTGCCCTCAATCAGCCTGTTGGTGCCTTATATGTGGTCCTACCCATGGGCCCACCTGTGGTCCCTGTGACTGCTTCATGTCACCCCACATACAGAATTTCTGTGGCTGTCCCTGTGTATGGCAACAGGATGACAACCCCCTGGCAGTTGTGGCCTTGTCCTCTCTATGCCAGGATGCAGAAGTTCCTTGAAGGTGAACCGGCAGGGCTTGCTGGGTTTCAGCAATGAATGCCCTTTCATTTTGGGCTGGGCTCATGCCCTGGCACTCTGGATGTGTGTGAGGCCATTCATCTGGCCTATTTAGGCATCTGCCCTTGCATGAGCTGAGTTGTGCCCATTTCTTTTTGCTGGCTGTTCTGGGCAATCAGGGTGACCACTCAAACACAGAGGAGATGGAGCTCAAGTCTGATGAGGAGCAGCTGAGGGAGCTGGGAATGTTCAGCCTCAAGAAAAGGAGACTGAGGGGGCACCTTAATACTCTCTACAACCACCTGAAAGGAGGCTGTGGCCAGGTGGGCATCGGTCTCTTCTCCTAGGTAACAAGATGAGAGAAAATGGCCTCAAGTTGCACCATGGGAGTTTCAGATTAGATTTAAGGAAAAATTTCTTCACTGAAAGGGTGCTCAAGCATTGGAACAGATTGGCCAGGAAAATGGTGGAGTCACCTGGAAAAAATGTGTATATGTGGCATTTGGGGACATGATTTAGTTGGTAGGCTTGACAGTGTTGGGTTAATGGTTGGACTTGATGTTAGGGGGCTTGTCAATCCTAATGATTCTATGATTCTAACCAGTCCTCCAGGAAAACCAAGGGAAGAATGAAAACACCCGCCCCAAGCTCTCAGCTAAAGAAATCATTTGTTTCCTCCAGGATGCTGGGATGTGAGTGCTGAGTGCTGATCCAGCAGATCTGACTGTTCTGTGTGTCCTTGGCCCTGAGGAGGTCCATCAAGGCTCTGCCCATGGGTTGTCTGTGCTAATCTTCTTGTTTTGCCAAGCAAACTCCATGTCTCACACCAGCAGATGGATGAAAATCAAATGAGCCATACAATCCTCACCTGCTGATCTTGTGGCACTGTTGGCACAACCCTGAACTGGGAAACTGAGGCTCTGGGTGATGGCTCCGCTGGATCCGTAGTTGGAGGTTAGGTCAGGGGCTTTGTGTGTCAGAATATCCTGTTGCTCTGAAAGGAGTCCAGAATTTTCTGAGTTGGCTTATGCAGAATTGTGGTAGTGTTTAATTAGCTGAAAAGGATTTTTCTCTGAGAACAGCAGCACCACATTCTTATGGTGCAAAAGCTGGCCAGCCCTCATGCATTTGGATACTGTCAATAACTAAATGGATAACCTTCTGTCTGGTAACATGGAAAGCATCCTTTCCTCCCTTTTCCTCCCCTCCTTGCAGAGTGTTTTGCTCCAAGGCTTGAACTTCAACGCCCACAGCCTGGGGGAGGGCCAGCGCTGGAGTCTTCAGCACAGTGGCTGTCCAGGGCCCCTGTTCTTTGTCCAGGCTGAATAGCTCTGCAGAGCTGCTGAGCAGAGGTACGCGATCTGGAAACCTCTTTTCTTCTCCCCTCTTGGCTCAGGGACGAAGTCTTTCCCCAGAGCTGATGCTTGGGGCGATGCACAGCCCTCGGTGGGGCTGTGGGACTCGAGAGGGTCCCCCACGCTGTGTCCCAATCTCCTTGTCTCCCCTTAACAGCAGGGCACAAAGAGCTGCTTAGGCATTCCCAGGAGCAGAGAGGGACCCAAGCCAGGGCATGCTGAAATGCACAAAGTAGGATTTATATCTTCAAAGAAATATTTCCCTCCTTTCTGAGCTCTTTTTAATTTTTTTTCCAAGGGATTTATTCTTCCTCCTCCTCCTGCCCAGGCAGGCTTTGAGGCGTGGAAGCACTTTTTGCCTCCCCACAGTGGCTTTTCAATGGTGGGAGAGTGACTTCTTAGAAAGCTGTAGGCCACCCAGGGGCAGGGCCCGGGCTGTGCCCACGTGCTGCACAGGGCTAGCTGAGAATGACTGCACACATTGCTGCTGGTGACCCTGCGTGACCACAGGCACAGTGAGAACAAAACTCTTCCCTTCTCCTGTTGACCACGCTGAAGTGTGGGGAGCAGCATCTCACCCCAGACTTGTCATGTTGAGTCTCTGTTTTCAGGCTTGACCTGGGGAGGTATAACCTCAGCAATGCTCCTGATTCCCTCTTTGGGTGAGCAAAGTGACACCCAGACGTGGACATCTCACTGCTGCCGTCTGGGACCAGCATCTGGCTGGGGGGTGGAAGGTCTCTGTGTGATCACAGATGGAAGGTAGCTCTTCCCCATTCCTTTAGGGGCTAATTCCTGCCTCTGCTTACCTGTATTGCCAAGGGGCAGGGTGCTAGCTTCCCCAAATGGCCCTGTCCTTTTGGGGTGGGAACCCAAGACTGAGATAAGAGGTGCTGTATAACCCAAGATAATGGGTTATATGTGAGCTATATGAAGGCTGATTAAGGTCAAAAACAGAGGAAAGACTCTGCTGAGGAGTCTGGCACCAACAGAGCCAAAGATACCTGTCCATCAGGCTCATTTCTGCAATGCTGGAAAAGTGCCCATGTACCCAAGAACACTTGGATCAGATTATGCCTGAGTCCAGCCAAAGACATGACATTTGTAAAAAACCTTTCTCTACCTCTTTCTTTCTTTCTCTCTTTCTCTCTTTCTTTCCTCTCTTTCTTTCCTCTCTTTCTTTCCTCTCTTTCTTTCCTCTCTTTCTTTCCTCTCTTTCTTTCCTCTCTTTCTTTCCTCTCTTTCTTTCCTCTCTTTCTTTCCTCTCTTTCTTTCCTCTCTTTCTTTCCTCTCTTTCTTTCCTCTCTTTCTTTCCTCTCTTTCTTTCCTCTCTTTCTTTCCTCTCTTTCTTTCCTCTCTTTCTTTCCTCTCTTTCTTTCCTCTCTTTCTTTCCTCTCTTTCTTTCCTCTCTTTCTTTCCTCTCTTTCTTTCCTCTCTTTCTTTCCTCTCTTTCTTTCCTCTCTTTCTTTCCTCTCTTTCTTTCCTCTCTTTCTTTCCTCTCTTTCTTTCCTCTCTTTCCTCTCTTTCTCTCTTCCTTCATCTCTCTCTTTCTCTCTATTTCTTTCTGTTCTCTCTTTCTCTCTTCCTTCCTTTCTCTCTTTCTCTCTCTCTTTCTCTCTTTCTCTTTCTCTCTCTCTTTTCTCTCTTTCTCTCTCTCTTTTCTCTCTCTTTCTCTCTTCCTTCCTTTCTCTCTTTCTCTCTCTCTCTCTTTCTCTCTTTCTCTCTTTCCTTTCTTTCCTTCTTTCTTTCTTCCTTTCTTTCTTAGCAACTATTCAGCTTTATTCAAAACATTCATTTTGCTCCTAGCAGGCGAGAGGGAAAATCTATTATAGCACTTTGAGACCCTTTTACAAGCATGATGATTTCCCCTTGCCTGTTTCAATGTGAAGCTGAAAGCATTTGTATAAAACCCATTGTAAATGCTCTAAGACTTGGCCAATAATTTCCTGGGCACACAGTTGTTAATGTAGCCTGCAAGGTGCTTTGAAAATGAAGGAAAACAGCTGTAATTTCTAATGATGATAAGTATGATTAAACAAGGATTCTGCAAGTGGTTGTGAATAATGAGCCATCTCTGGAGACTGGACATTGGGGACAAACATGCTCCAAACATAGAATCATAAAATGGTTTGGGTTGAAAGGAAACTTAAGTTCATCTCGTTCCAAACTCTCTGCCATGGGCAGGGACACCTTCCACTACATCAGGTTGCTCAGGGCCCCATCCAGCCTGGCCTTGGACACTTCCAGGGATAGAGCAGCCACAGCTTCTCTGAGAAACACATACCACTGCCTCACCATCCTCATAGTGAAGAATTTCTTCCTAATACCTAATCTAAACATACCCTCTTTCAGTTTAAAGTCAGTAGCTCTCTCAGCCCCAACTCTCTCAGCGTGTCTTCACAGGAGAGGTGCTGCAGTCCTCTGATCGTGCAAGACTCTTGAGAGAGGTGCCTTGAAGAAATAGAGACTCTAAACAGTCCTGGGGGAGGGTTTTGGGAGAGAAAAAATGGGCCTTGTGCAAAAATGTGTTTCAACTTTAAAACTTTATTTCCTATGGTGATCTCTCTGGAATAAAACGAGAGATTAAGATGCCTTTTGTATGCTAAATTCTCATGGCTGATGTCAGGTTTAGTTTCAAGGTGAATAGATCTCACCTTGGAGTGAGGCTTGCTTCACCATGTGGGGGTATGTTTAGAAATTTGGGGCTGCAGCAGTGTTTCCAAACCTGTATCACTCATTCTTAGCCATGGAGGCTCCTCAAGGGCTTCTCAAATTGACCCCAGAAGATTGATTAGTTGCCTGAGAAGATCTTGCCTTAACGCATATACCCACAGCTGAGGCGCTTATGGCTGAGCAGGGCATACCACCCATTCCCAGCACAGCTCCTGCTGGATGTCCTCTGTGATGGGGTAAGACCCTTTGTAATAGAGACAGGATTTTGGCAGTATTTATTTGAAATGGGCTTGTTTATTTTTGTCTGTTCAAAATGTGGTGGGATGTTCCAAAAAGTAGGGCATGAACCTTGGTGGAAATCTCTCCCTGTCTTTGGAAGCCACAGCCACTGCCTGTTAGAGGTGTACTACAACAAATGGAATGGAGAAGCCTTGTCCCTGCATTCGCAGGAGCTGTAATTCCTTGTTAACCCCTTCTACATCCACATCTGTTGGTTGTTTCCCGTGTTAAGCCCCATTGTTTCTTTCTGCTAGTGGCTGTGTTCTCCACCTCAGAGGCCAACAGATAAGCAATGCATGAGACATGCCTTGCACATGTTTGTCCCTGGCTGTACCACTCCCTGAGATCCCAAACCAGGGCTTATCAAGAAACTGCTGAAGGTTGTACTGATAAATTATAATTATCATCTGGCAGGGAGAGGATATAGATTATATTCTTTATCACAGGGAGGTTACGACTATCTTTATTTTATTTGATCTTTTTTTCATTTCCTGCGTTACGCCTGATTAATTTCCCGAAAAAGAACTGAAGGCAGATGATAGTCAAATAAAAGGGATCCTAGACTGTGATCAAGAGCCTTGGGCAGACTGTAGGGTAGAAATGCAGGTTTAAGGGATGCTCTTTGTTGGTCTTTTCTGGCTAGTGGCAAGGTGCGTGTGCAGCTCATGGTGACAGTGATCAACCAGAGCTTGCCAGGAGGTTTTATTCCTTTGCTTCTGTTGGTGTGATGCTGTGAAAGAATCCCAGAGGCAAGGCCAGGAAGTGATGTCCTAAAGAGTGGTGGCAAGAACCTCCAGGGTAAGGAGCTGCAGATACTGGAGAGGCTCAGCTCAGGTTCGAGGAATCTCCTAGTCCTGGCATGGTGTTCACTTTCTCTCCAAACACCTTGGAAACATTAGAATGGGCAGAGTGGACATCACTCCTTTCTGCTGTCTTTCTACACCAACAAGATTCTTAGGAGAAGCTGGCCATGCTCAGGGGCTGAGAAATGACCATCTCCGTGTCCCTCATGTGACTCCTGTTGCTCATGTAATTTTTTCCCCCAACTCTCTTCTTGCAGCGAACTGGGAAATGTATTTGTAAGATCTGGAAAGAGCCTGCAACCACAGAATCATGGAATCAAAACGTGTCAGGCTGGGAGGGACCTCAGTGGGTCATCTGGTCCAACCTCACGGCTCAAGCAGCATCACCCTAGAGCACATGGCACAGGACCGGGTGGTTCTGGAGTATCTCCAGTGGGATGTGGAGTATCTCCAAGGTGGGTTGCCCGCAACCTCTCTGGGCAACGTGTCCCAGTGCTTGGTCACCTGCACAGTAAAGAAGTTCTTCCTCCTGCTCAGGTGGNCGCTCGCGCTGCCCGGGCCGGTTTGAAACCGCCGCGGTGCTCCCGGCTCCGCCCGCTCCTGGCCCGCTCCGCCGCCGTGAGCTTGCCGGTGCTGGGGGGCTCTGGGCTCCTGCTGCTGCTGTTGCTCGGGTGTTCCCCCTTGGACAGGCTGACCTGAGCC
>VXBC01009264.1:354581-512714 GCA_013399945.1 Ploceus nigricollis | reverse complement strand
CTCGGCCGCCGCTGCGGCCGCCTCGCCGACAGCGCCTTACAGCCCCCTGCGTTGTTAGGTATGGTGTGGGAGATACCTCGGTGCAGGGGAAAGGAAAGAAATGCTCAAGAGGCCCCAAGGAAAAAAAGCTATAGGGCAATGCCAGATTTGGCTGCTGTACCTTTTCCACTTGGAAGATGAAAGCTCCAGCTCCAGCACCCAAAAAGACACAAGATTTTAATCCTTGCTTAAGCCCTGGCCTCTCAAGCAGGTTCCTCTTTTCAGTGCTTTCAGCATTCAGGCTGTGTGGCTGAATATGTTTCCTGATTTTTCTCTCCTTCTCTTTCCTCTCTCATCCCCCCAGGCTATTTCCCATGCTTTTCCTCACTCTCTGCCAAGCAGTGGGAAAGCAGCAGCCCTGTCTGACTGCCTGTGATTATAGGGACTCTTATCTGAGAGCAAAGTCTCTGCCATGGAAAAACCTGAAGTCCCCGGGGTTTATGGAGTAGAAAAACATATGCTACTGCTTTCATGCCTCACTTGTTAAGGAGTCCTAAACTTTGCCATCCTACTGATGCGTGTTTACCTGCTTGCTCTTTGCTCCCATGGCTTTTCCAGTGAATGGATGCAAGTTTGCTGTTTCCCTTCTCTATCCATTTAACTTCGCCTGGTAAACATGGGCTGGAATTGCAGACGATCTCTGAATTTTAAGAGAACTGTGCTTCAAATCTGGATGCAAGGACTGTGAAGCCTCTTGCTAAGTCCTGCCAAGGACTGAACTATTTTTTTGGCTTCTGCATCTGTCATTTGTTTCGGTGTTGTTTGCCCCTTAGGTGGTTGTTGGGCCCAGTTACTGGGATATTATCTCTCTTGGGATCAGATGCTTGTGAATTCAAATGTATCAGTGTTTGATGTGGTCTGAGGCACTGCAGATTCAGCCAGACCTTAGGAGTTATAATGTTTTTATGGCTTCTAATTGCCTTGTCCCAGCTGTGGCAGCAGACTGGTAATTGGTTACCACGGCTGAAACCATGAAGGATGAAACCATGGGATAGAGGGTCACGGAGAGCCTGGAAGGTGGCTGAGTGGTAAGGGGAAGCTTGTGTTAAATGGAACACAATTACTTGAGAAGGTGGAGATGAACCTGAGGGCAGAGAGCAGGGAAAATATGCAGAGGTAAAAGGGGAGAAGTGATGCCTGTTTGGAAGGACACATATAAAGAGAACAATGGAGTGCCTGGAGATACAAGTACATTTTAACTGAGAAGCACTCTTCTGACTGTCCTTGTGTCTGTCTTTGTTTTCCTCATTCTCATGTGAGACCTGGCACATCTAAGAGGGATTTCTCCTGGACTTGTCCTAGGAGTTGTCACTGGACTGTTTGCTGATACCAGCAACAGCACAGTGTAAATGCATTGCAAAACATGAATCTTGCAGAGCTGTGGAGGGAGATGGTCTCTTCTTAGGAGTCACTGCCTTAAGAGTGAAGCAGCCTCAAATTTGATGAGCTGTCCTTGGTCTTCCCTCTCCCTGTCAATTCTTTCCTTTGCATCTCCATGCAAGCATCACCTTTTTTCTAGTGCCTCAAGCATGCCTTGTGCTTCATTCCTCAGCAGAGACCCAGCAGTCGCTGAAGCTATGGGGCAGAGCTGCTCAAAGGCTCCCATTTGCTAGGTGAGCCCTGTATGCCCAGAGGGAGTGGAAGCCTTGGATCAAATCATGGTCTGGGAATTGACAGGATGGTTTCTGCTTTGGTCAAGAGCTCACTGGTATTTCTTCCTAAGATCTAATCTCAACCTACCTCCTTTCAGTCTGAAGCCATTCCCTCTGGTCCTCCATGCCCTTGTCAAAAGTCCCTCTCCAGCTCAAGAGTAACCCTTTAGGTACTGGAAGGTGCTACAGGGTCTCCATTTATATCTCCATTTACTTGGGTGGAGATATGCCAAAGAACATCTGTCCTCTCTACTTGACAAGACAAAATTTCAGTCTGAGGTTATTGCCTTTGTAGAACTCTTTGGCCCTTTGCAGGCTTCAAAGGAGCAGCTGAGTCAGATTGCTCTGTCTGTTAGGGACTGGGAGAGGAAGGAAAAGGTCTCTGGAAAAAGAAAAGGGAAAGGATAGGAAAAGAGGGACGGATGGATGCCAGCAGAAGCTAGAGCTGAAAGCAGTGGACAAGTTATGTTTTTTGAGTCTCTTGATACTGAAAGGTATTATTGCCACAGTGATACTGCTTGGACAACAGGGTCAATAGGGATTCAGGGGATGCCAGAGAGAAAGGCATCTGTTTTTGCTGCTCTTTGGCCAGCCTGATGTTCTTGGGAGAGCCAGAGGCTGGTGGAGGGGGTTGTGACAGCAGGTTGTGTTTGTCTATCTCTCGTTCCCCAGCCTCTGCTGCAAGGAAAGGTGTCCCTTTCCCAATAACTCATGGGCTTGGAGAGGTGACTTGATTGGAAAGACTAAGGCAGGAGGTCATGAAATTCTTAATTATAGGGGTGTCATAAGTACTCTGATGCTTAGATGAAACTCTGATATTGCCCAGAGAAGTTTTGGATGCTGCATCCCTGGAAGTGTTCAAGGCCAGAGTGGATGGGACTCTGAGCAACCTGGTCTAGTAGAATGATCTTTAAGATTATTTCCAACCCAAACAATTCTGTCACTGTGGAATGAAGCTGAAAACACCTTTCCCTTTCTGCTGGGGGTGAGTCCAGGGTGAATTATTTAAGCATTCAGAAGCTCAAGGCCAGATGATGTTTGATACATGAAAGAAACTGGATGCTGCAGGTATCAAGTAGCCAGTGCTACTATGGGTGAACAGGTGTAACCTGGACAGACTGTGGCTACTACATGCCAAAACCCATGGGAATTGCCACAGAAATCCCAAACAGCAGGTGACTGCACTCCGTGCAAAGATACTCTGAGGAGGAAACATGAACTACAAGGAAAGACTAGAAAATCTGGGATAATTGAGGCCAGAGAAGGTTTAAGAGGAGACATCCATATGTGAGTACATGTAATACCTAACAGAGGAAGAGTTTAAGCTGTTCACTGTATCCACGACAAACAAGGCACGAAGTAATGTCCTTAACTGTAATACGGGGGACAAGACACTGGGAAAAAACCTGCCAACTTTTAATTATAAAGCGATTTAGGACTTGTTCAGCCTGTCTTGAGAGACGGTGGCATCTCCATCACTGACAATTTTGTGAGGGGTAAACTAACACCTAGGTTTAACACCTGGCATGCTGCTGTAGCCAGATAAATGATGGGGGCAGTGTTTCAGGATCTCCATAATCTGTTTTCCTGTCAAATCCTGTGTGCTCATAGACAAATATTGATGTGTGAGCCTTGTACCCACACCTGGGAATGTGAGTAACAAACCTCACAGCCCTTTGACAGCAGAACTAATGGGTTTGGTCCAGTGTCCTGAATTCCTATGGATGCTGTGCTTTGGTGATATGGGAACTCATATTTTGGGGATCCTTTTAGGAGGTAACAAATATTGCAGTCCCATGGCATGTGGCAACCTTCTGGTAAGAGCTCTGAAGGCTCAAATTTATTCAGAAGCTGTGGCTGTTGTTACTTGGTAATTGCTGGGTTTATGCCAGGTGTACTTTAGGCCAGCTGATGAAACCAGCCGGATCAGCTGTCATCTGCACCACATCCCCTGGGAATGTGCTCTGGGAATTCTAGAGCAGGATCGCCATCTTGCCACATGAGATTGGCATCAATTTTTTACTAAGGGTAACTTGCTGGTGCCAGGATCTGGTACTGCTGAGCTTCTAGGGATGGCTTGACTCCACTACATCCAAGCATCCAAGTGTGTGATTCCCTATGAGTGTCCTGGATGGGCAGACACATCTGTCTCAGGAAGGCGTTCAGGGCATGACATTCTTAGTGCTGCATAATAAGTACTGGTCCAAACTGAACCCCCTTTTTGTTTCCTTTCCATCCTCTTTCCTTGTACTCCAGCTGCCATTAGGCTGGGCATTTGGAAAGGGTATGAGGGGAGTGTCTTTTCTGTTTTAACTTGTGTCTCATGTCTCTGATTTGTTTGTGCTTTCTGCAAACTGGTCAGTTATTTGGATGTGCCAGTCTGCAAGGATTTATGCACTGATTTCTCCAAAGTTACACTGAGATCCGAGTTATTTCCAACCCCTTTATACATCTGTTTCATCCATGTGGATAGTGCAGCGAACTGTTTATTCTTCCTCTTAAATTATTGTTATTACATCTGAAAAACCAGGGAAATCTTGTGTCCTAAGCTGGGATTTTGCAGCAAGTATTCCAGGATTTGAACATGGTTGATGTGGACTCAGGGATGTGATGGCACTTTTAACACAACAGAAAAACATCTCTGACTAATTCAACTCCAAAGAAGAGCTGTAAAATGGGGCTTCTTTACATGCCCACACAAAACTGTTTTCCTAAATCCTTCCTTGAAGTCTCAGTAGTGCCCTGCTGGGTGAACCACTCTTCACCTAGCACTAGTCCCTGTGCTATTTGCTTCACTGTAACTACACTGGTTGCAATTTACCACCAAGTTCTTTGGTTTTAATTATGATTATGAATAGATCTCCCACATATGCATCTTTGCAGCTGGTCTTTCTACACTTTAAAATCTGTTCCAAGTAAAGTTGTTTCAGCCAGATAATAATTATTTCTTAAGGGATCAGTCTCTGCAGTGCTGCAGTTTTGCCAGGATAAGAGAGCTGTGTACCTGGGGGGGTTTAGTGCCTTTTCTACATAAGCTAGTTAAACTGATAGCATGTTTCAAACAGGTCACAGTGATGCTGAATAATTCCCATAGCTAATCCTAGATTCAGGTTCATATGGCATAATTTGAAATGTGCTTAAGTTAATGAATTCATTTCCCAGAACCTCCTGTATAGCCAAAAGGAGGCAGAGGTAGCATCAAAGGTGATTCAGAGCACCTAAGTTACAACCAGTAGCACCACTGACTGCTAAGAGGATTTGCAGTCACCATCCTTCTCAGCTGGCCATCTCACTTTGGTATATAAAATTAGGTGGGATGTCCTCAGCATCACTTCCTGCTGGTCTGAGCATATGCTTGGGAAAGCTTTCTCTCCTTCTTCAAATAGGGAAAGCTTACCCAACAGTCTCCCTGTAAAACTTGTGTTCTTGTTTTAGGAGGAAGATGAGATAAAGCCACTCAGATGGAGGCCAGTCCCACCAGCCTCAAGAAGCTCAAGCTTGGGAAGCTGAAGGTGGTCCGTCGGAGCCTGCTGCAGAGGTACGAGCACCAGCCCTTCATCTCCTGCCTGGCTGGGTTCTACGGCTGCCGGTGGAAGCGGTACCAGCGCGAAAAGACCGAGCCTGGGAAATGCTGCTGCAACATGGTAAGTGAGCTCAAAGTCAGCACAGGCTTGGATTTCTGTACTGGGCCAGGGAAGTCTAAGCAGACAAGGGGTTGATGACATGGAATTCCAGCCCAATATCATTTGGAGTCCACTGGGATCTGTTGGGCTGTTAGGTTTTGCTCTAAATGCTTGATGAATTGCTGCTTCTGTGGCAGGCTCAATTTGTCTGTGCCACCACACAGCTAATAAATGTGGACTTCGCACCAACCTCTCCTGGCCAGTGAAACATCTCAAAGCCATAGAATCAAAGAAGTAACATTAAGGTTGGCTGGGCAGTAAGAATTGCAAGGAGGGTTGCTCTACAGTGCAATTTCCTCTCATGTGAGGCGGTTAAAATCCCGTTCATTTGGGAAGTAATGAGTTTTCCCTGAGAACAAGTAGTGTAGACTATGCTTTTAAGGACATTTTCCTGGTTACAAGGGAAAGGATGGGAATTCCTCTCCATATTTACTTCAGTTATAATTCCAAAACCAAGCTACAAATGTTTAGGGACAGCCTAAAAGTACCTGCCATTTGCTTTGATTTGCTGTGGGCTGGCCATAGCTCTGACTGCTTGTCCTTCCTCTCCCTCTCCAGTGGGAATGCATGTTTTTCCCATTGCTCGTTGCAGCTTTCTGCTTTTCTCTGGTCTTTCTGTACACATGGATAAAAGGTAAAAATGACTACAACAGCTTTGACTGGTAAGTAACATCTTTTCCTCCTCTCCAGCCCCTTTGGCAGGTCACTAGGATGACTGGGAAGGGATGAACACCCTCCAGAGCAGCTGTGGTGCAACAGGGCACTTTAGTAATGAAGCAAAGATTTGGCACCTTAAACTCTTGGTTACAGCATCCAGATTGAATGTCTAGTGACTCTGGAGGTGCTGAGACTCGGTCTTTGCTTGGGCACAATTTTTAGGTGTAAGTGTGAATTTAGGAGAAAGGGGAGAATCATTGTCACAAAAATTGTGAATGGAAGGGACTAAATAACTCTTTCCTTCTCTGAGTCTTTCTTTTCCTCCTTCCCTTTCTCCCCCATTCCATGTGAAGAAATGTAGTGGCTGGAATCAGAGGCATTGCACCAGCTATCTCACTGAAAGAGAATTCCATGTTCCCAGATTCAAAAGTAAGAAATAATCATCAGGGATTTATGCACATCTTTTCCTTCTGTACTACGTAGGCAACAGTTATGCAAATCTGGTCCCTAAAATTAAATTAAAGCTGCTCAAATATTATGGGTAGGAAAGGTATAATAATGTGTTTTAGTCTGATGGTTAATACAATCAGGGATTTTGGGAAGGAGGCTCTTAATCACTTTTGCATGTCACAGTGTAGGCTATTCCTCCACGTTTCCTTGTTTTATTGCTTAGAAAATTTCAGAATTTCAAGGAATAGGGTTGTTGGTCCTCTCTAGTCCAGGTGCTAACCAAAAACATTCTTACAGTATTTTATTGGTTTATTTTTAGGTATAACTATGGGAACCTGGGCTTCTGGTTTCTTTGGTCTCTTGTTATCCTGATTGTGGCTGCAGTCTTGTTTGCATACATCTCACTGTTACTCGTAAGTAATGCTCCTCATTAGCTGACCTTGATTTGTAGTCCTGAAAGGTGAACATAGGGGTGGCTTTAATGTGTCAGACCAAAGCTCAGTCTAGTCCTCCATATGATCCTTAGACAGTGAAATTCGGGAGATGACCTGGAACACAATGAGTGTTTACAGTACTTTCTCCCCATATCTACCTGCAAATGACCAGTTTCAACTCAGGAGTCTCTGAGCCAGATGTCATTTCTGTGATTTCTTTCAATGATTTCCCTTTGATAAATGCATACAATTCCTCCTTGAACCCAAGGAAAGCTGACCCAGCAGTGGCTGGATTTAGATTTAGGGGAAACTAAAAACTGTTGCTTTGGCAGCAGGGAAATATGGGGCTCTGAGTCATGTAGTGGTGGTGATACGTCATCACAGCTGAGTTATCTTCTAATCCTGGATAAAAAGGTCTACTAGAGGAAGGAGAACAGAACTTTTCCACTTGACTGACTCTGCTTTGCTGGAGGATTTTCTCCAGGTAGAGGCTATAGTTGTGGTCAGTTTATGCTGAAAGAGGTTCCTGGAATCTTCACTTCTCCAAATCCTGTGAAATTTTCTGATATGATGTCTGCTTTAGTTAGGAAAACATACCAACCCCAAAATTTTCCTAGAATTTCTACTTACTCATCCTTTTCCTCTGTTCTTTCCCTCATAAGAAAGCTCTCAAATGAAGACAGATTTGCACCTGTTTTTCCACCTTCTTCATCCAGAGCTATAGGCCAAGAATTCACTTTGACTCCAGGCACTGGAGTTCACATCAGTCCCATGCCTGCTCTGACTTTGGTTTGGAAATGCCAGGTGCTGAAGGTGAGGTTATGGCTTTGTCTCACCTCTGTGACCAAGACAGTTTTTATCATCCATTCCTGCTGTTCTTACCCATTCCCTGATGTGTTATCATACAGTCAGTCTGTAAATTGCTCATGGCAGGGAACCTCTTTTGGCTTTGTCCATGCAGTACCTAACACAATTGGTTTCTGAAGTTCTTTTATCCTGATGAAGTACAAATAAATAGAACTTTTATTCTAGTGCTAGTGATAAAACCCCCATAGTGATAAATAAGACAGGTGCTTGTTCATGCCCACAGTGATCAAGAGCATTGTAAGAGATGTGGATTGACTGAGCTCTGAAAGGGACTAACAACAATAATTAATTACAAGGATTTTGTAACACCATGGTGGCTCATGGGCTATTATTCAGCAAAGCCTACCTGGGTTTCCCAGGGGCCATGGAGCAGTGTGGGTAGTTTGGTGGTTACAATACTACTTCAGGCAACTCAGAGCTTTGCCAGAGATGTCCATGTGACATGGATACATCTGAGAGGGCGCCTCAGCAGGCTGTGGATCTGGAGTCAACCTCAGGATCAGACTAACTCACCATAGCCCATGCTAGAAACTGGCTTTACAGGATTTCCTGGGCTTAAGAAGCGTTGAAGACTCCTGGGGCTGATGTGTCAGCTCGGTCATGCTCTGTCTGGATCCAAATGTCAGCCAGTGTCCAAGCAGTGGACTTTCTTTGAGCATTTTCACATTTTTGTCACCATGAATGTGATGTCTACAATCTGTCAGGGTAGGTGATGGGCAAAGTAAAGCCAGAAAGGAAGATGGAGGATATGAGGTGAAATTTGTGTCCTACACGTTTTAGTTCAGTCCTGGTCTTACTCTTTATTACATAACTACATCATCCTCTTCCTCTCAAGTCTCTCAGTTCTGTCTAACGAGGCTAACAATGTTTGCCTTCCTCAGAAGGGTGAGCATGGATAAACCTGAAAGAATGCAAGTAGTCTGGATGGTACCAGAAAACAGGAGAAACTGCAGAGGTTCCTCTGCTCTGGGAATAGCCCCTGCAGGGAAGGTCCATTTGCTTTTTGCTTTTATGAAGCTGTTAAGTGACCCAACCAAAGCTGTTGGGTATTTCTGAAGACACTTGTCCTGCTTGATAGCATCACCAAGCCAACATGTCCTTTGTAGCAAGACTGCTGCATGCATCCATGCTGAGCAGTGGGTGCTGGGGGCATGAGGCTGCTACTTAAATGTCATTAGGTCTTGAGGGAAAGGGGGGCAAGGAAAGTTATCACTGCCACCACTTACGCTCCTGCTATCTGAAAACACGAAGGGTATTGTAGCAGCCATGGCTGGGCAAAGCTCATCCTAGCAGGGCTCTTTTAGAGGAGGACTCTACCTGAAATCCACCCCTCCACCACTGTTTTCAGAGCTTCCCTTTCACTGGAGGCTTTGATGGACCACCCAGCAAAACACTGGGAGCCTCACGGGCTGGTAAAGAGTAACTCAGCCCTTCCACATCTAAATAAGTCATTCAGTGTGGGAACTATACGATAGGCAGGTTGCTCTGATATATTTCAGGCAGCTGATGGCCAAATAGGTTTCTGCCATGATGAATTACATCCCAAGTTCCGGTTGAACAGTGTTGGATGGAGAGTACCTTCACCTAGGTGATGTTTTCTGGTGGTGTTTTGCATGAACAGCCCACCCCATCAGAAAACTGAACACCCTGATGCCCTTGCTGGAGCAGAAAGATTTTATATCAACCGGTAGCTGGTCTGGTTTTGCTTGTGAACACCATACCCTCTTTCTTATTGTTGGCACCCAGCTGGAACCTGCAAGCCTGCTTCCATGACCTTATTGTGACCCACTGAAGCATACAGACTTCTGCCCACCTGCCACAAGTGGCTGAAGAAAATCCTGCACAAGAAAGCACTAACTGTCTGGACAAAATGCTCTCCATCCACATGCATCATTGTCATTTCCTCACACAATCAATTTCAATTAACTCAATTGTTCAACCACTCAAGACAATTTTCTCATCCTCATTAGGGCTAAAAGGTTAAACTGAGGGATCTAATTACAGAACTGTTTATGTTCAGGGGAGAAGAAAAATCTTTTCTTGTTTAGTCTTTCAAACCCCAGCAGACAACATTTGCCTCTCTGCAGTTCAACCATGTTTTTTCTAAGGGTTGTGAGGAGGTGACTTGTGACTGCACAAAGTGAAGCGGTTCAGATGTGTTGTGGCCTCTTCATTCATAGATGGAGAGGACTCAAAGTAGTACATTGACACTGAAATCCAAAATGTGACCTCAAAAAACTCCATCCCTAAGGGACTGGGGTACCAGACAAGTTCTGAGTTTTTTGCCATGAAGTGAATGAATAGAAGGACCTGAATCCAGCTGCTGTGAACATCTAAGTGAGCAGATGTTTCAGGTGAGCCACTTGTCTAAGTGCCTGCTTGCATGTCCTTGTAGTGTAGGTTCAGAGCCTGCCCACACCTCACCAGAAGCTCACCAGTATTGATATGATTACAAGGTAGTTCTCATGCTGAAGTAGAGTGAAGTTAAGCATCTCCTGTCCACCTTTTGCAGAAAAACCTCGTGGTCAATGCAGTCATTCAGAAAGAGGGAGACAGAAATGAAATTCTCATTGCAGTGAATCCATTTTTCTTGCCACTGGGAAGCATCCCTTAATCACTGCTTTGCAGGTAGATGGTGGAGGGGAGACACTTCCATACCTCATTTTAAAGGAGAAGAATGCAAGAGTTGGAGGCTGTAAGATTCTGGGAGATTATGGGATTGGCAAGAGGGACCTTGACTCTAACCTTGGAAGTATTAGTCAGAAACATACATATCACCTAAGCCCTCTGAACTTATATTAGACAATCCCAGAAAGTGTGTGGAAGCAATTTGGAGTAGACAGACCAGTGAGAAGACATGAGGGAATATAATAAAACTGTATCAGTGGAGATTTAGGTTAAAAATTAGGGGAAGGTTTTTCACCCAGAGGATTGTTGGGCACTGGAACAGGCTCCCCAAGGAAGTAGTCACGGGACCAAGTCTGTCTGAGTGCCCTCAGTTCAAGAAGTATTTGGACTGTGATCTCAGGAACATGAGTTCCTGACTCATGTTGGTTCATGAGTTGATTCAAGAATCATCGTGTGATTTTTGCGCAGGGCCAGAAGATTGTCTTTGATGATCCTTGTGGGTCCCTTCTGGCTCAGAATGTTCTAAATGTTTGGCTTTACTGTATGCAAGGACCAGGTCTTTGTGTAACATCACTTGCAGCAAAGGAGCAAAGTGGCTTTTTGGTCTCATTTTTTCACCCTGAAATAGCTTATTTAAATGGGGCTGAGTTAGGATCTTTAGCAGTATTTCAGTTCTCTCTCAACTGCTCCCATGCTACTTATCATGTACTGGGTGCATTTATTCCATTAAAGGAAGCCAACATGTCAAGAAGCACTTGTATTCACTGCTGAGTTTATCATAGAATCATATAATGATTTGTGTTGGAAGGGACCTTCAAGGTTATCTAATTCCCACCCCTCTGTCTTGGACAGGAATGTCTACCACTAGACCATGTTGCTCAAAGCCCCATCCAACCTGGCCTTGTGTCTTGTTTCAAATCAGCATGATCCTGGAAAGAGAGTGTGTTCGTAGATGGATAGGAAACAACTTGCAGTTGAGTTTCAGGAGAGAAGATCCTCTTCCCTCGAATCTATGTATCTTGTTTTCATACAATCCCATTATCCTAAAGTCTTGAGGGACATGCATCAATGGAGCACTGATGTCTACTAACAGACACTTTTCTCTAAGCCCTGATACCTGGTGATACTGGTCCCAGAATGATCCTTTACAGTGGTTGGGAAGTTTCCCCAGGCATTTAGACTCCTGAGCATAGACCTGTGCATTTTCACAGCAGCTAAGTGTTTCTTCAGGTGAAAGTCATCTCCAAACTCACTGGTCACTTAGGTATGGAACTATGGGAAGAAGCTCTGCATGAGAACCATGGACTGACTTGCCTCATTCTTGGCTTGTTGGCGCTCAAGGCAGCTCAGGTTGTCCTCTGTCCTGGCTGGGGTTTACAGCATGCTTCACAAGAACCCTCCCCAAGGGCTCCAACTTGCCATCAGGTGGAAGGGACGTGCCAGCCAGCAAAAACTGGAGTCATTTAATTCCCAAGACACTTTTCTCTCATGCAGGTCTGAGATGTGCCTGTCTCTTACATTCCCTGTGATTAATGTGGAAGAATTGCCTTTTTTGCTGTCTGCTCTGTACTTTTGTGCTGCTCTGGGGCATTTTTTATTCCCTGACTTCTCTCCCATGGTCGATATGCCTCTAATCACAATAAATGCGTAGAAAATAGTCAAGATTAGTGCTGTACTGGTTTATACAATAATAATTGACCCTGGCCATCATTCCTCTTTTAGAGTCTCTCCTCACAAAAAATCATTGTAAGCAAGTACCCCAAAGTGCGCAATTATCTGTTACCCAGGAAAAGGTCTTTGATCCTGAAGGAGAGTTTTGATATGTGCTTGGCCATTTCAGAAGCATTTTTACTGTAGCACTAAACTTTTCTCTCCATACACCTGTCCTGTGAACATTGACATTGTGCAGGAAGACCTAGTGTAAAGTAACTTCCCAATCCAAACATAATTCCAGAAGTGCCTCACGGGCACATGTCACCACCTTCCAGCAGGATGCATACAATCTCTTCTTGATTCCCCAGGTCCTCGCGATGTGTTTGCTTGCAGAAGGTCAGCAGCTGTACCTGCACTGGAGTCACAAGGTGGGGAGAGTCAGGGCTTTCTGGTAACTCTAATTTATGCTTTTAATTGAGTCTGTGGTGTTTCTTTGCACAGAAAACCTCTTAGACTATGGGAGAGAAGGAAGAGAGGGAAGAGGTTAATCTTACAAGATCGAGATACCCATGAAAATGATCTCTCTACCTGGGCTGATCGCTCAAACTCCTTTTGCACTCAGTGGAGGGAAATGAATCCTCTGAGGATGCAATTCATCCAGGTGGTCATAGGCCTCTAAATTGAGATGAATCACACTCAAAAAACCTTTTTTTCCCCACTGACTCTAAAAGGTGCCTGCAGTGACTCATTCAGGTGAAAGTGTCTATATTTGACTCATCTACATATGGTAACATGAAGTCAAAAGCAAAGTTTTCATGTGAAGCACTGCATGACTTTCTGGATCAGAGCCCAGCAACAGTGAAAAAAGTGTCTGCTCTCTCCACAGGAGAGACAGATGGCTTTTCCAATGCATCCTGGTGCTTTATGCCGTTTGGTCTTTGGGTGGTTCCCTGGGAGTGTTCAAGGCCAGGCTGGATGGGGCCCTGAGAAATCTGATCTGGTGTCTGGCATCCCTGCCTATGGCAGAGGGGCTGGAACTAGATAATCTTTAAAGTCCCTTTCAACTCCAACTGGTCTGTAGTTCTTAATTCTATTCTAGGGTTTGGGAAATGCCTTTTGGAGTTTTGAAGACCCAGAAACAAATTATCAGGGACTTTTTGCTGTAAAATTATGGGTTAGAATAATCTTCCTTAAGTAATTTTTGAGGCTATGTGAGGCATTTAAAAATGCTTCTCTGTCCATGCAGTTTAGGGTAGGATGCAATGCAATTGCAAAAGCTGCAGGGGGAGGGAATAGCTGAACATGCAGATGCTTGATCCTGTGTTTCTTCATTTAAGTAATGTAAACTGCGTGATCTTTACTATTGAGAAATGGGCTCCAGAAGAACCAGAAAGTTGTAGAACAATTTGTAAAAAACCAACCAAACAAAAAAATTAAAAAAAGAATAATAATAAAAAAGAGGCATTCTTGGGTGCAAGGGATTAGGGATAGATTATTAAATTATTGATCCGTAGAAGATGCCCTGAAGAATGGTTAGGGCCTTGGTGCAATTACCTTTAGTTGTCAGCAGAAAGATGATATACCAAGAAAGGTCTGCCATTACCACAGTGCTGGTACCAAACCACATAAGAAGCTGAAGAATTGACTGAGACACTGCCTCACCTTTTTGGTTAAAAAGTGAACTCTCATCTCTTAATTATGGGATGGTTTGTTATCACTGAAGCCTGTTACAAGGCAGCTCATAGAACAAGGAAGTTGTGTTGTTGTCCCTTTTGGGTGGAATTTGTCACTTCTGAGTTTAGAAGTGATTAATTTCATCTACAGGTTAGGGATTTAATGTAAGCTGATCACCTAGGCTTCATCTATATCAATACAGAGAGAGGCATATTCCATCATAATGCAAGCAGGAATGGATCACCTCTGAAATTCCTCTGTGCCCCCTGAATACAGAGAGAATCCTGAGAGCTGACTTAGTTGAGTATGCAACTCAGTCCTGCCATACTGATAGCATTGTGGATTTGGTTTTAGACCCGTTGGATCTCTCTGTCTCTGAACTGGCACAGTCAATCTCATGCATCCGAAGCAATTTTTCAAGCTGCTTAACTTAGCCGTGACTAAGATGGATGGCATACCCTATGCAGAAATGCTGAAGCTGATTTATGTCTTCTTTTTGTCCCCCCAGATTGGTACTTTTCTCGTCCTGGGCTTCTCTATCTCATCCCTCTTCGCATTATCTCTACTCTGGCGAGATCACCGGAAAACTGTCCGCCTGTCATTCCAGGTAAGAGGGGTTAGGAGGTCTATTTGAAAGAGCAGCTTGTTTATAGAAGTATTTAGTGACAATTGGCAGGAGATACTCCGTATGGTGGATGTTTTTCACGTGGTTTTTGTTAGCAAGGTACATTCTGAGAAAACTCTCATTATGACTTTACATTTCCTGTTGGGGGAAAGGAAGCCAAGGCCCAAGGTTGAGTTTCAAGCTGTGTGATTTAACACATCTCAGTTTGGAAAGATACAGAAAGTTACAGCCCTTTTTTTTTTTTTTCCCTCCCCAAAAATATAGATGTACGGTTAAATTTCAGCTGTCCAGGACAGGTAAATCAGACCCCTTAGGCTGGTAGGTTTGTTGGAGCAGGAACTTTCTCCCTCATCCCTCATCCCAATCTGCTGGCAGAGCACAGTTTCAGTCTTTTGTGACTCAGAAGAGCTTAATCTCCTGAGGGCAGGAGCGCACTGGGTTTTTGGGGAGCAGGTGGAGAACTCTGGTGTCAGGTGGGACAAAATGCTGGATGCAGGAAGTCAGCGTTCATGGTTGCTGGCCTCCTCAACTCTCACCAGATCTGAAGGTGGAGGCAAGAGCTGTCCAGTGCTGTTCAGTGTCTGAGCATCCAGGTCCCCACTTTTATGGGGAAGGAGGAAGCATGTAGCCTTTGACTACACAGCTGCTTTGGATCCAAACCGCTCTACAGTTCTATGATTCTATGCTATTTGGGCCTATTACCTCTCCCCTAGGTGTCTTAGTGCTTGTGAAGGCTGGGAGAGCAATGCAAGTGGACTGGCAGAGGAATTGAAGATGTGGTGTTCGTAGGGTGTGGTTAATTGCACATTCCTGTTCTACAGTTTGCTAACCTGGGTTATGCACTGGCAAAAGTAATGAGAAACCATCAGCTTCTCCTCCCCCTGACAGACACCAGGGCATGTGGATGAGGAGAAGGAGACACAAGAGCCTTTGGGTTCCCCAAAGGTGCTGTTTATTTCAGGTGTCCATGCCCTTTGAGATGGTCTCCCATTGCTGTTCCCAAAGGACATGAATCTCTCGTAGATACTCTGTCATGTCCATTTGCCCGGCAAATCTATCTCAGGTATTCTGGACATCTCAGATAGCACCTCTGCTTGCACAAGTGAATCCTGCTTCTGGTCAGGTGATGTTGGTATCGGGTGTCCAGGGCAGACAGTGTCACATGCAGTAACATGTCCCAGTGACTGCTGCTTTCTTCAACCCTTCCAGCTTAGAGAATCGAGCATCAGGACTGACAGGAAAGGCTTGCTTCTGGAGAGTTGGTTTTTTTTTCCTAGCACATACCTCAAAGACTGTCAGTTCTAGCTGGAATATTCGCCACAGGGCACTGAGGAGCATGAGAAAACAATGGACTGGTTTCTAGTTCAAATTTGCCCAGTTTTAGGAAAAATGTGTTAGACCAACAGCCATTCAGATTCTGTATTTCTGCTTGGTTTCCAACTCTTTTCATGCATTCATACTAAGCATAGAAGTGATTCTTGTTTTATGATCTTCTTGTTTAATCCCTAGGATTAAAGAAATCAAATCTATTAACTATATCTGTCCAGCAATATTATTTAATATATCTGCTTCTATTATACCACAGTAGTTAGTTTCATACCACAGCTAGTAAATACCACATTTTATCACTCAGGTTTGTTGACATCAGTTTAATGATTTAACTGCAGTGTGGTGTGGTGTGGAGATAGCTATCGCCTGGATGGGACTGGATTGGAGTTGTTTATATTGGGTTAAACTGGAAGATGCTCACAGCTTATGGCATATCAGTAGTGGCAATCATGTCCTCATGGAGGAGGGCAGTTGTGTCCCCTTCAGCTGATTTAGGAGAAAGTAAAGAGTGAGGAGCACTCCTTAGGCTGGGACGCACTCCTCCCTGGCCTGGTCAGGGGCACATGTCTCTCATCTGACTCCTGAGGTGTTTGGTGGATCCAGCACAGGCGAGAGAGAGTGGTTGACTGCTGGTATCTGCATCAGGAGCCCATCCAGGTGTAAGGGGGATTGTTTCCATCTGTCTCCACAGTTCATCCTTTGACCAAAATCCTTTTTTTCTCCTTGCCAGGTCACAGCTCCTTATCTCCACATAGGGGCAATTGCCATCATGGTACTTCTTGCCTGGCCTGTGGCTCTTCATGCCATCAGAGCAGATAAGAAAGGTACGGCAGCTCTGGTTCCTGCTTCCTGTATGATAAAAGATATACACGAGCATGGGAAAAGAGGCATGCCTGAGCCCTTTCCTCCCACATCTGCACTCCAGCTGGAGGAGACTTCCAAATTCTGCATCTCTCAGGGAAATTAGTAGAGCTGGAGTTTGGGCTGTGCATTGCCCTGTTGCTGTCCCAGTGTGTTACTGGTTTGCATGTTACCTTGCACTGTTTTGCCCTATACTGAGGCAGTGATCTGTGTTGAGATGGAGAAGACTAGCAGAAGCACCTATGTTCTGGGTCATGAGTGAAAATTTGTTTAGCCCTCTGCAGGAGAAAGCAGCCAGTGGCAGCTTCCTTGGCTGATTTTTGCTTGCTGTGTACAGAAGGGATCTCCAGTCCAGTCAGACAAACCACTTCAGACTAGCATATCTCAGGAGAGGCCAGCTGGGATAGGGAGAAGATCTTTTTGCTCAGTTCCTAGTGTTATCTCATGGGAAGTTCCTGTCCACCTCTAGAAAGAATGACCAAATATGTAAGGATAACGCCAGATGCCAGGAGCAGCTGCAGAAAAACCTAACTGGGAGTGGCTCTTTTTCTCTTATTGTCTCTCCATATAGCCAAAATTATCTACCTGACACTCATCTTCAGGTACAGGTTTGCAATAAAAATCACAGAGAAAATGGACTGATGAAAGCATTTTTTTTTCCCATCCAAGACTTTTTGTGTTGGGGAGGTTAGGAGAGAATACACAGGGACCCTAGACATTATATACCACCATGCCTGAGGTGGTCCTAGCTTAGTACATCATCATCTTAGCATAAGCCCAAATTCCTTCAGAGCCACTGGCAGAGAGGGAAGGTGGTACCCATTCAGGAAAGAGGTGTTGGTGCATAGATGCTCATTTCTCAGAAGAACTGTTTTGGTCCCTGAGGAGAAGGACTCCTGGGGCTCTTGGGCAATGTGTCTACGGACTCCGGAGAAGACTGTAGATAATGAACTGGCAAGTTTCTGAGGTGCAATATCCATGCTCTCAGGGTCTGTAGGATTATCTAAGTCCCACACAGAAGGTCACTACCAACCCTCTGAATGAACCAGGAAAGTATTCAAAGCAAGGAGATGCAACATAGTTGAAGTAGAGGTAGCTACTCTTCTTCATTGTGAATGAAACTTGAAAATGGTGCTTGCTCTCATCTGAGTAAGAAAAAAATTAGCATCCTTCTGTTGAGGATTGTGTTTCTACATATGGAGGAGATTTCATTGCATCATGTCTAAGGAAAAAAAGAAATAATGTCATATCTTGCTGTCAGGCGTAGTGAAATGTAATTAAAGCTTAAAACCTGCAGTCCTGACTTAGACAGCCTGCATCCTTGCTTTGACCAATTTGTTTTCCTAGGTTGCGTTGTTTAGAGAGAAAGTGAAAATTAGGGGAAGAAGGGAAGGAAAACGGGATGGGACAAAGCCCAAATGCTACTTAGCTGGAGGGCTGTATTAAAAGTTAAGTGGCAAGGCAGACCGTACATTATGATGTGGATTAACTCTAGCCTTCCTCCTTCAAATTCTTTCAGTTACTCAGGTGATAATTGTTGGTCCATACCTGGCTATCCTTCTCTTTCTTTTCTTGATACCTCTGGGGATGTACTCTCCTTGCATCAGAGAGATGGGAACACTTGGACCAAAGCCAGCCCTCATTGGACACCGTGGAGCACCAATGGTAGGTCTGAAGAAGTTATGTCATTTCTTCATCCTGTGTGTTGCTACTTTCATTGTCATCTTTTGTTGTTTCTTTTTTTTTTTTCCCCCATAAAATCTGTGGAGGGTGGGAAACATTTCTGGTCATTGGGACTGCATGCCAAAGGCATCACTGCATAGGTTGGCTTACAAGGAAAACAATGCTCCTGAGGGACAAGACCAGGTTGGAGGGGGCCCTGAGCAACCTGGACTAGTGGAAGGTGTCTCTGCCCTGACAGGGGAATTGGAATAGAGTGATCTTCAAGGTCCTTTCCGACCTAAACCATTCTATGATTCTGTTATTCTTCTACACAATGGGTTTGGCTAAAGTGGAAGAAAACAAACAGTAGACTTTAGCAATATAATGATGCTCCCTTAATAGAAAACAGATATGTTACAAAGAGGCAGAAAGTATTTGCAGAGTCCTCCAGAGTGTGTTTGAAAATTATCTGCTCATGTGCCTTTTTTTTCAGCTGGCACCAGAAAACACTGAGATGTCATTTCTGAAGACAATTGAGCATGGTGGGGATGGGCTTGAAACAGATGTCACCATAAGGTGAGGACAAAGCATTGCATCTCACAGAATGTACACTGGTTCTTCTAAGAGCTGTCCTTGGAGACATGCAGCTCCAGGCAGTTGGGTTTTACTGATGGCTGGGACAGGGTCCCTCAGCTGTCATGTGATGACAGGGGCTGTAGGGCATGGTTGTTCTCAGGCAAGTCAATAAGCTGCAGCTATTGATTTAACAATCGTTATTTCTACAGTGTGTTTTAAACGCTTGGCAGAGTATAAAAACAAGCCCCTAATCTAGCCTGACTTCCAGGTCACAGTGAGGGTTATATCAGGTCTACAACAGAAAATTGTGTTCAGATTTGTGGCAGCATTGCCCTAATTATTAGATCTTTAATTGCCTTTCATTGCCATAAAATGCTAACATTCTGTGCAGGATGAGCTGTTCACAGGCACTGAATGAGAAAAACACTAACATTTGGATGTTCTACTAAACTAGACCTTTCTATAAAAGAGAATTTTGTGTTTCTGTCACTATGCATTCAGAATTCAGTCCTCTGAAAACCACAGAAACACTTTGATGGCAGGAAAAAGGTATTTCAACTATAAGTTACCAACCATTTTTGAGGGAGTCGGCAGGCAAAAAGGTCACCCCCTTCACGTTGCCCCTAGGGAAACTGAGACACAGACAAGCATGACTTCTGTGAGATGTCCTAGAAGTATTTAAGCTGGAAATAACCTGGTGTCATGAGCATTGCCTCAGCGTTCCTCCGTATTGCACATTCTGCAAAGAACTGCTGTACTCTGCTGCATTCACAGTGGCCCACACTGCTTGTACTGCTGCATTCACAGCCCACATGTTCTTCTGACCTGGCTTGAGTCTACTCATGCTGTGAATGAACCTGCTCCCCAGGTGACCTGAACTCTTCCTCTCTGGCAGCTACGACGGGGTTCCTTTCCTCATGCATGACGACACCTTGAGAAGGACAACTAACATCGAAGAGGTCTACCCTAATGACACTGGTAAAGCTGCTTCGTTTTTCTCCTGGGATGCCCTGCAGAAATTGAACGCTGGAACGTGGTTCCTTAAGGTAAGAATCATAAAAGGCTAGAAGCATTCAAGGTCAGTTGGATTGGACTTTAGGCAACCTGATCCAGTTGGACACATCCCTGTTTATTGCAGGGGGCTTGGAATAGATGAGCTTTAAGGGTGTCTTCCAATGCAAACTTTTCTATGATTTCATGACTATCACCAACTGGATGTAAAAGAGACACCAGCTCTCTATTATCTAACAGCATCAGTGTTAGAAGAGGAACAGCTAATTGAGTCAAAATTCAAATAAGTCAGTGTAAATCCATCAGTTTGGATCTCTTTGCTTTGTCCACTTTGCCTTCAGGCTAAGGAGACCTGTAACAATTGGCTGGTGGGTGTTCTTGTGTCACCTTATCATGGCAAGCAGCAGAGCTCATGGGCTGGGGGAAGAAGAAAAGAGCTACTTGTGCAATGTGCTGTTTATAATATTCAGAGCTAACAAGGTGGGACAGAGAGGCACAGCAAAGCTAGCTTTGAACTATGCATTTTAGGTCCCAGAAGCAATGTCCTCACAGCCTGGGTTAGCTTCCCCCATTTCTTATGTAGAAGAAATAAGCAAAATAAAATATCTGCATCTGTTGAGGGCTGACATAAAACTTTTTCCCTCTTAGAGATACAGCTGCTTCCCAGGGCAAACTACCTGATTGATTTCCTTTTTTTTTTTATATCTGTTTGTTTCTAGAACAAACCATTTGTAGGGATGGGCTCCCTGTCAAAGGCAGATCAAAACCAGGCAATGAATCAGTCCATTTACACGCTAAGTAGTTTTTTGCGCCTCGCAGACAGTCACAATAAACTTGTGATATTTGATCTCTACCGCCCTCCAGAGAAACATCCTTACAGGAACTTGTGGCTCCGCAAAGTCCTGGATGTCATCCTCAAAGAGTCGAAGATTAAACGCCATCTGGTAGGGTGGCCTCACTCCATATCCCTTTTACTTGCTCTCCTTACTGGGCTTTGGGGTGTACTCTGCATGATTTCACCTGCATAAAATTGGCCTGTTGCATTTCACTTGATTTAAAAGACATCATTTGGAGTATATTCCTAATATTAGTTCCTCAGAAGGTTCACAATAGTGTAATCCTTCAGCAGCACAGGAAAGAAGGCAGTGTATATACCAGCTGATGCCTTAGCCCCTAAACAGCACCCCTTCATAAATGTAATAATGGTGAGTCTACTCCCTGCTACCCATGCTTGTTTTATATATTGCATAAAAATTCCTGGCTTAAATTAAAATAAATTGTGAGTCTTTATTGTCTTCCTCCCTCTGGCAGTGGATGAATGCTAAACTCATGGGAATCATGGGAATTATGTACCCATTGATGTCTGGGGAGTCATTTGTATCTGCTGAAGATCTTTTCTTCCATGCTGGAAGAATGGTAGAACAGAATATTTTTGGTTGCCTTTTCCATAAACCAAAGCTGTATTTTCATTCATTTTCAACACTGCATCTTTTGTTGGGATGTGTGAAATGTACTCACTGATTTCCAGTGGATAAGCAAGTAACAGTGGATACTTATTTCTTGATAAAAGTGACTTGCAAGTTCTAACCCTGCATCTGAATATTATTTGATCATTGGGAGAAACATTGGGAGAAAATTTGACAGGCTGGGTTAAGTCCCTCAAGACATTAACTTTACTGGGCTTGTGTGAACAGCAGGGCATGTCAGGCGCACAAATTCTTCTGCTGAGAATTCACTGGTTCCTCTTGCTGCCTGCAGGTCCTGTGGCTGCATAACAGCGTGAGGTCCTTTGTTCAATCCGTTGCTCCAGGGTTTCAGCACACGATGGGCAGAAAGGCACCAATAGAAGACCTCTTAAAGCACAATATCGTCAAACTCAATCTGGTCTACACTGACATGTCCAGTGAAGATATCCGGTAGGTTTCAGCCCCAAGTACAATCTTTGGGGTGCATCTGGACTATGTTTGCCTCATGCATGGGGCAATGTCTCCCTCCAGTGACCAGTTCCAGAGACTATAATATTTTGGGAATAGGTCGTTCAGGTCAAGCAGCCATCCCTGATGTATTTTAGGGGTGACAGGCTGCAGTTCACTCCTACTGTTGATTGAGAGGTGGCACATGTAGTTAGATCTGGCTGTCCTCAATTCCATATTGACCAGGATCTGAGGATCTTCTGGTAAGAACAACACAGCTGTATCCTGATTTCTTGTCTTTTTATTTGTGCCATCCCCAGTCCCACCAACAACAAATCAAGGAGAATGAACAACTATTTAACTGCCCACGGCTCTTCCACAAACACCAGTGGGAGTGCATAATGCTGTGGTGAGAGCCCGTCACCCTCTGGTAGCCAGTGTTTTGGAGACATAATTTCTTGTCTGTTGCTACCAGTACTCTGTTGCATGTGACACACTGAAAATGCCATTTCTATGATGAAAGGCTCCACATTCATTGCAGGAGTTGTCAAAATGATACTCTCACATGGAAAATAACCCAATAAACCACCAAAAACCCCCCAGCTTTACCTGTCCAGCTCTCCTTTTGTAAATAGGATTTTTTTGCTTTTTCCAATGCACAAAACCATTGAAGTCTAGTTGAAATGAAAAAGAAATGAAAAACTTTAATCCTTTGGACAAGAGTAATGTTCATGTTTTCTCAATTATAATTGTCACAGGATGTAAAATCATAGAATCACTGAACAGTTTGGGTTGTAAGGGACTTTCAGCACCATCTAGTTGCAACCTCTCTGCCATGGGCAGGGAAGCTCCCACTAGACCAGAGCCCCATAGCCTGGCCTTGAACACCTCCAGAGATGGGGAGTCCACAACCTCTCTGGGCAGTCTGTACCAGTGTCTCAACCCCCCTCACAGTTAAGAATTTTTTCCTAGTGTCTGATCTAAACCTTCCCCTCTTCAGTTTAAGGCCATGCCCCCTTGTCCTGTCACTCAATGCCCTTGTAAAATGTCCCTCTCCAGCTCTCTTGTCACCCACCTCAGTACTGGAAGGTGCTCTAAGGTCTCCTCAGAGCCTTCTTTTCTCTGGGCTGAAACGCTATAAAATCATAGGCAGATCCATTTGGGTAAACCTTGGATAGTTCCTAGGTAGATTTATAAATGCTGATATTGATGATACATTACTTTATACAAGGAATGAACTTACTTCATATTAAGTTTCAATAGCTTATAGTAACTTGAGGAATGATGCGTTGATGGAGCGACCATAATAAACTTGGGTGGCCAGCTTCGAAGATTAGCTCAGCTGGTCTAAACAACTAAGGTGCTCTAACCTGCACCAGCATTGTGGGTTCAATCCCTACCTGAGCCATTAACTGAAGAGTTGGACTCTGTGGCCTTCTGTGTCTCTTCCAACTCAGGCTATTCTGTGATTCCAGGAATTTAATATTGCAGTATTCCAGGTTTGGAACACACTGTGGGAAGATTATAGAATAACATGAATGGTTTCGATTTAAAAGATCTCTAAGACCATCAAGGCCAACCATTATCCCAGAACTGCCAAATCCACCACTAAACCATGTCCCCAAGCGCCACATCCACATGTTTTAAGTACCTCCAGAGACGATGATTTCAGCACTTCCCTGGGCAGCCAATTCCAAAGCTTGATAACCCTTGCCATTAAGAAATTTTTTCCTAGTATCCAATCTAAACCTTCCCTGGTGAAGCTTGGGTCCATTTCTTCTTGTTCTATTGCTTGAAGATCTTCCATGCAGAAAGAATGGTAGAACAGACTATTTTGGTTGCCTTTTAAAGGAAGAAACTGGCCCCCACCTGGCCACAGCCTCCTTTACAAATGCATTGTTAACATTGATTCATATGGCAGAAGGATTAGAAAGGTTTTGACCTTTTGGGCATTTTATCTGCATTTGTTTCCAGCTGTTCAGCTATTCTGTATTGACTAATTGTTAATGATTAATTATTGGCTGGTTGGCTTTCCTTTATGTTCCTTATCTAGGTCCTAAAGTAAGCACTTCCTACAGAAGATTACAACCATTTCCCATGATCTTCCCGAATCTCCTTGAGTAAGCCCGAAGGAAGTGCTAATCTCCTTGCTCAATGAAGGTTGTTGCCTTTTGGTCTTTTAAAGGAAATATGCCGAGGCAAACATCACCACCAACTTCTATGTGGTCAACGAGCCATGGCTCTATTCCCTGGCATGGTGCTCTGGGGCACACTCTGTGACCACCAATGCTGTCCACTTGCTGAAGGATCTCAGCCAGCCACTCTTCCTCATGGTAAGTGGAAGTCTTCTCTGTCTCAGGGGTGGGAAATAGGGTTGGGATGTCCATGATTGCCCTTGGAGATGATGGGCCAGCTCACACATGGATAAAGCATCCTTTAAGGATCCTTTGCATAAGAAGGACCTGAGTCGAAACCTGCCTTACCTGGAACCTCAAAGCAACTACAGGTATTACCATACCTTCTCTCTTCTCCTGGCTCAGGATGAAGCACCCTACTTGTTTGGATTATCACCTTAGGCCTTGAGATAAGGGAAGTCATATTGAGACTTGTGCAGGAAGAAAGGAAGGGCCTTTGGGGACACAAGTTGATGCATGAGGATTTCCATTTCTAAGCTTTTGAAGCACATTACTGATGTCAAAAGTTTCTCTTTTCCCAGAGCGTCCCACTGCCCTTGTCAAACTTGGACTTGTTCCGCAAGCCCAAGAGAAACAACCACAGAAATAAGCCTTCCTTCTGGGAGGAATTTTCACATAATTTCTCTATTTGTTATTCTGCATTGGACACCCTGTAGGAGCAAGAAGCACCTGGGGCATTGGTCGCATCAGAGTCTCTTTAAGGGCTTTAAACAGTTGGCTTCAGTCTTGAATTAGATTTTACAATGCTCCTCTCCAGAGAAGCGCAGTGTTTCAGTCCATTCCAGGTTTGAGTGGAGGTCCAATCTAAGGAGGAATCTTCAGATGCTCTTAGACTTAAGGTGGGAGCCACCCCAGGTGCTCTGTGGTGTTCAGTAAATATTTGCCAGAGAAAATGAGATGCCACCAGTTGATGTTATATTTGGGGTGAAGCTGAGAAGTGCAAGACCTGCCTTACAAATAAGAGGTGTCTGTGGCATTCACTGTGATATGGTAAAATCTTCTTGGCTACACAAGAGACCTGCTTGTATGAAGGAGAATGATTTGGCACCAACGCCCAGTGCTGAGTGGCCACTTTGAAGTGGCTGAGTGCTTTAACACCCAAGGGATGTTACTGCAGATGCAAACCAGGCAGCTGAACAGCCATATTCAAACAGGAAGAAAGAGCTTGAGTAACTTTTTTTGCAAATCTCATGGTCCTTGGTGGTGGACACAACCTCTGTTGTTTTCTTCCAGACACCCCAGCAGTACAACATCATGTGGATCCTGACAGATCTGACCTCTGCATTCCTCATCTCGCTCATCTTTGCTCTGCACTGGTAACTACCAAGTTGTTAATGGCCATCCTAACCTGATCTTTTGCTTCAGGTGGAGGGAAGGAGGAATGCTTTCAGGTGACCTGAAGGGTTAAAACTACACTTGAGAACTTTAGCTTTCCCTTCTGAAAGGAAGAAAGACCCAAAAGTCCCCCAAAACTTCTCTGTTTCTCCTGCTTGCTCTCATTTTCCCTTTCCATTTTGGCAATTCAGGCATTGTCTGCCCTCAGGATTCAGTGGAGAACTGGTGGATTTATAGTAGTAACATAAACCAATTATCAAAGCTGGTGGGCTGAGAAAAGAACTGATTTTTCTATTATTACTATTTGACAGTGTTTCATTGGATTGATTTGTTAGGACAGCTCTCAGTGTTAATATTTGAGCATCCCACGTTTCTCTGCACATGCCAGAGCCCCACAGGAAATCCATCTTCCCACACAAAAATGTCTGACCGTGTCACAGACACCACATTTTTTTTTCCTTCCACTCTGTCAAAGATTATTGGGGAATCTGGGGTTCATGGAACAGGCTCACCCCAGCTGGTCGTGTTTGGCTGCTGGATGTTCTGCTCTGCCACAGCTGTATGAGGAACGTGCCTGTGCTCTCACCCCAGTAGTGCCCAAGGAAAGCAGGATGTGCTGGGCTCAGCTCTTCAGCTGGCTGGCTGCGGGTGGGTGGGAGGATCAGAGCAGCCAGCCCAGGGGAGTTTTTTTGCAGGGTGCTGGCAGTGCAATGATGATGCTGGTGGCAATAAGCAGAAAGTTTGGGAAGCCCCTGGGTGAGCACTCTGGACTGCTGTTGACTGTGATTTGCTTTGGCATGGGAAAAGGTTGGAGTGCTAATATTGCTCTGGGATGATGAAAAAAATAATTAGTAGCAGTTTGACAGTGATGAACTAGCAGCTGTACAGGCATTTTTGCTGGGCATCCAGGTTTTTCCCAAGGCAAGGTGGTTCTTTCCTTTCCTCCCCCTTTTACCCTGCTCTGCTCTCCTCAAGTCCTGCTTTCCTCTTGTTTTCAAGGCTACAGTTTTCAGGGTGGTACACAATCACCCCTGTAAAGCCTCACCATCACCACCAGACCTTGCCATGCCCAACTCCTCCAGGATCACGTTCATGTTGTGTGCATTTCCCAAGCAAGGGCATTCCCAGAGTTTGGGACCAAAGGGCCATTAGTAGTGCCTCAGTGCCCTGTGTGGTCTTGTCAGATTTATGAACACACCAAAATCACAATTTTTAAATTTGCCTGGCTGCTTTAGAACCAGTGTCTGTAAACATTTCAGGGGTTTTGGAGCTCTTAAATCTTGCTTAGAAAACAGGGCTTAGTCAGAAAGTTGCCTTCAAAATGCTGCTGCACACTTGAAGTGTGGATGCTTAGACATCAGTCATGCACTTGAGTCCTTTCTCAGTAAGAACCTGAGAAAATCCCAAAATACCTGCCCTTGCAAAGTAGGAAAAAGCTGTCCAAGGCAGCAGAGGGCTGTGGTCTGACCCAGGTGCTTTGCCCCATGCAGGTGGCGAGAGAAGAATTTCCCCTGCTGTGCCCAGGACCCGATGATAGAGAGTGGTGGCACCTACAACAAATTCAAGACAGGTGAGCAGGGCAAGGAGAGCAGCTGCATCCTGCTCAGGGTGGTCTCTGTGGGAGTACTGAGATCCTGATGGGTGAGTTGGAGATGGCTGTCCATACTTTAAGTATGGAAGTGTCCATACTTAAGTAAGGAAGGTTATGAGGAAAGATGCAGTCTGGGTTATCTCAGCCCCAGACTGTGGCAGCAGCTCTCTGGCCACAGAGAGCAGGCACAGACTTTCCCAGGCATTTTCCCAGGGAAGGCTGTGAGAAGATCAGAGGAAAGAATGAGAAAAAAAATCTTATCTCCACTTGCACCTGCTGTTGTGCACATGTGGAATGGGTGGTGGAGATTTGTTTACCAAAAGGTGATTTCTTAATTAGACACTGGATGGTGTTTGGATTGATTGACCAATGAGGTCAAAGCTGTAAGGGTTACTGAGTTTCTTAATAAGTATAGTATAAGATAGTATAAGATGATATAATAAAGCAATTGATCAGCCTTCTGCAATCATGGAGTCAATATTTATTATTCCCCGTCTGGGGGCCTGCAGCAACACCAGACCCCATAGCAACTCAATCCAATTGGCCCTGCTGCTTCAAGCAGAGGCTGGGGCAGACACCTCCAGATGTCCCCTCCAATACTCATTACTCTGCAGTGCTGTGAAAAGAGACTCTGGAGGCACTGAGAGCTCTTGGTTCTGCCAGGCAGGGTGGGATTGGCTGAGGACCCTCCCACACACCACATTTCTGCACCCATAGAGCTATCAGCTATCATCCAGACAAAATGACCCAGCCTGGGCTGCTTGCATTTTCAAACAGGTTCTGTTTGCTCACAGTGGCTGTCAGAACAGATGCAGATGTTTGGTTGTTCACTGTGTGTCTCCTTTTCCAGAGCTCAGCAACATGCCTGCCGTCCTGGCCTGACATGGGCAGAGAGGGGACATGGACCTGCCATCTCAATGAGGCCGGGGAGACCAGCTGCTGGGGGCTCAGATCTACCTGCTGAGGAGGAGCCTTTTGCCTTCATGGCCCTACTGGAGATGAGCACCAGCCTTCCTCTCCTACATCTTTTCTCACATTCCCATGCCCGTCAGGGATCCTTGGGGTGCAGGAGAGCACAGAAGGAGTTGCAGCCATGAAGAAACTGCATTATGGTGACATGCAGCAACATGGGAGCCACCATTTACCCGAGACCACTGGCATCCCACAGGGCAATCATTCCTGCTGTGCATAAGCCCTGTTTCCACACATGCTGCAAACATCTGAGCATCCTCCAGACCTCCTCGTTCTCAGGTGCCCAGATTTCTCGTATCACACCAGCCTCTTCACACACTACCTCCTGTCCTCCCCCCTTGCAGGTGTCCTCCATCCTCAAGAGTACACTATCCCCACCACGATGGTCAGGTGCTGCTGGCTGGGTCATTACAATCGGTACCCTTCTATAACAGAGGCAGAGGCAACTTTGGATTTCCTTTTCCCCACTCTTGCCCTGCCACAGAGCCTAACAGGACAATCTCCTCCCCTTGTCTGTGGGCGAGGGCATGTAGGGGCTGAAGGACTTTTTAGTGTCTTGGCCATGTAGCTACTGGGACTATGACCAGTAAGAACCACTTTTCTTCAGAGGATGGAGCTGTGTGTGAACTGGTCCCACCAAGTGTTTGCTTTTCCCTTGGGAAGGTCTGTACACCTGTACTATAGCCTGGGATTTATTCCAAATTTCATTTCTCCCAGTGGCTGCTGGCACACAGTGGGGAGGGGGCCTATGCTCTGTAAGGGAGATGTAAACATCTCTCAGGTTTAAGCCATATCTTTCTACTTGAAGAGATAATAAGAATATGTTTTTTGTAAATTGCAAGTGATGTTTTAAATACATTTTATCTCTCCTATCCTGTTTTGTTCTTATTTCAGCAAACTGGGAAGGGGAGATAATACAGTAGTCTTTACCTGATCCAGACTATAGACATTTCTTATACATGAGCCTTTTGTTAAATGAAATGATCACAAGTGAGAGGGCAGCATTAAGTTTCAGAGTTATCTGGGCCAAGAAGCACCCAAACCTTTCCCAGTTGCAATTTTGGAGTCTTTTGGAGGCTAAAAATGCGAAAAATGAAGATCCTCCTTTGGAAAAAGGCTAAAGGGCTGATGTAATGTTGTAGAGCTGCTCCAGATCTATGAAATATGGGGAGTGGATGGCGTTAAATCTCCCTCCCCATGCCTTGCATACATAGGTGGTTCCTAACTTTTCATGGTACCACTCACGTAGGGAATGTGAGCAGCAAAAGTAGGAGGTGGGGAATGTGTGGGTTATGCATGGTGTGCACCATGGGCTCCTCAGCCTGTGCCTTGGTGTTCAAGTGAGGGACTTGGCTGTGGTTCCCCAACCATGGCCTTTAATGTACTTTGGGAAAAGCCACCTCAATGCTCTTTGATCCATGCTATCTAGCTGCTGCTTGGCCAGTATGCACGGCTAACTCCCTGTACTCACCCTCCTCATCCTCAGAAGCCTTGCCTAGGCAGAGCCTGGCCAGGTAGACCTGTGGTTTCCTTTAATGTCTTACACTCTGTCACATCTCAGCTACTATTTTTGTTGCTTCTCAGCTAGCAAGGTCTGGCAACCTTGTTAAGCACATGACTGGTCGTCTGACTCCCACACACAGACTTTTCACCCAACACTTCCTACATGCAGTGATTAAACTTGGAACTGACTGCAAGATTCAGCCCTTGTCATAGCGGACAAGCAATGGAGACTCCCAGACTTCAGTGGTTTTTTACCCCAAAAGAAAAGATTTCAATTAATTTCCAGTCTGGGTACACTGATGGTTCGTTCCCCCTTGCTGGATGCTCTCATCAGGAATTTCACAGTGCAAGGAGAAGTCTTGTCCACAACAAGAACCTGGGAGCCCTGAACCCACCCTTCCCCCTGGAGATGTCACCACGACTACCCAGTGCAGAACAGCCTCCCACAAGCCACTTGATGCTTTTTAATTGGAGTATTTCACTTGGACATATGTTTTTTCATGTTACATCGCTTGGTATGAATACAAAGAGGCCAGCAGATGCTAATACATAAGACACACAGGTACACACACACAGAGTCCCAGTCCTGCCCAAAATTATGGGGTGCATGGGATGCCAACAGAGCTGTAAGTGGAGGGATGAGGGTGGTGGCAGGAGAAAGATGACCCAGGACAGCTCTGGAAAACACTGCTGTGCTGCATCATCTGCTGAGTGTGCAGTGGAGACTCAGGTGGTGTCTGGAGACTCAGAAAAAGCAGTGATGGTGTGGTGATGATAGGCATGTGTCTAAGGACAGGTGGGATCCCTGGGACAGCTGGATCATGGCAGCTGGGGAAGGGAGAGAAATGTCAGAGATGGATGGTGAGAAGGCAGCTGGGCTCCCAGTGTAGCCTTGGTGTAACCATGCTCCCATCACCAGAGTGCTTTGGGTAGGGGGTGATGGAGGAAGGGGATCTCCTAGCAGCCCTGTCTGGCTGGTGGATGTCTCCGTGCAACATCTCATTCGCTTTGATGGAGCAACCAAAGTCGTAAGTCACTGCTGCATCCCACTTGAATGTCACAGTCCTCCAGGTCTGGTAGGCAGCGCTGCCAATTCTGCCTGGCACACCATGGTGTTGGAGACCTGAGCTCAGCTGAGCTTAACAGAGCAGCACAATATGGACTTCTACAAAAGTCCCACAATATGGACTTCTACAAAAGCAGTCAAACCCAGCCCAATGCACAGGACAAAGAGAGGCCTCAGCATCTACTGAGATCCACTCAGTGTTGGTTACACCAACACCAGATCTTGGTGTACAATTGTCCCCTCTCTTGATACCCCACACCCAGCCATGTCTTCCTTTGAAGCCTGGATTTTGGAAAGGCACCCCCCAGGCTTCTCTCCCTGCATCCTTCCAGACACAATATGGTTTCAGCCTCCTCTCTGCCAGCAGGTCCCATCTCTGCTCCAAAGTAGGCTGGTCCGCACTGTGTGGCATTGGGTGGCAGATGAGACAAACAGCCAGCAGATGAGTACAGCCAGTCAAAGATGGAGAAAAGACCACCAAAATCAAAGGTCTGCCCTTGCTGTGAGTGGTTCAGGTCCAGCTAGGACTCATGAAGAGCTGCTTTACACAGAAACACACACACAAATCACAATAAAATCATCAGCTGGTACAAACCTGATGGCCAAGTTTATGTTTGAATTACAGCCCAACATAGGCTCGGCTTCAGTCTTCCAAGCACGGGGTGTTCAAAACCCCTATATCCATATTGAAGTTTGCAGTAAAAGTCAAGGTTAATTTTTCTGGACACAGGGAGCAAAAGGTGATAATTAATTTTCCAAGCTTCACTTCCAGCTGAACCCTTAGGTTGAGAAAGATGTGCCTTACTCAGCCTCTGGCAGTCATGGCTCTTGGGGAATCTCTGGGCAAGGGTTTGTTCTGCAGGTCAGCATCCAGATACCAGCACGAAATACAGGATTTTTTTTTCCTTTTTAATATTTTAAAAAATAAATAAAAGAAGAAACGAAACTTTAAAATTTGTTCTTTAAATATTTCCAGCATTGCACGGATAGGACTTTAGTACTCTAGCCTGTTCGATCAGTAGGTTGTTTATTCTGATTCCTAGTTAAAATGTGCTCCTCCCTGCCTGCTTTTTCTTTCTGTACATCTTAAGAACACAGTGTATTCTTTTGTAATGACTAAAAAACAAGCCCTGCAGTGCTCACTGGACATCTTTCCAGCATGGGTCAGGGTTCTCTTATTCCTCTTCAAACCTGAAATTCCCAGAACTTCACCAAAAACCTGTTAGCATCCTAACAGCTCTCATATTTAAGAAAAAAACAACGAATGAAAACAAAGCAAGCCACACGCACACACACACTGACACGCACACACACACAAAAATCCTCTTCCAAGAGCCTTTGTGACCTCCTGCCAGTGTCTTTGCCTTGGTCACTCTCTGAGAGCAGTGGTGTCCCCTGGAAATCTTTGAGGTGTAAGATTGAGTTGGGATGCAGGGTGAGGAAGGTGAGTAGGAGGTCAGAGATAGTCATCTTCGCTGGAAGGGGAGGTGGGATTGGAGCCCTCAAGGTCAGAGTCCATTGAACTCCCTGATGGTGTTCGGCTCATCTTCCACATCTGGGAGGCAAAGGTTCTTGCCCAGCTGCACGGGTATCCCACAGCCCTCAGCTGGTGAATTAGCCCCATGACCATGTGCCAGTGGCTTCTTGCAGTTCACTTGCTACCCTTTGCACTCCTCTGTTTGCTCATGGCTGTTAGCATCTGGCTGATGTACGAGGTCAAAAGATCATCCATCTTGTACCCCTGAGGAGGAGAGGGAAGATGTTACCAGCCTCTAGAGCACAGCTTATAGTCTCTGGCTTGTGCCTCCTGAACACACTGGCTACCAGTTCTTGCCTTGCAAATTTTCAGGTACATTTTGACCTATTCCACCATTCTCCTTGGGTGAAATGTCACCACCACAAGGAACACTGTCCAAACATAATTTGCAACATTGAGATGGAGGAGCTCCCTGTCCCAGAATGCTGCTGAGGCTAAGGACACAGGGAGCTTTGGATAGGACATAAATTTTCAAATGGCCAACAAAATACTGAAAGCCTCAGATTAGTAACAATTAAACCAGAAGGAATTTTTATCCTTTGTGCTTTGGGTTTAAGATAGTCTAGGACGAGGTTTATTGCTGTGATTGTTACTAGGGACAAGCTGGGTAAATGATATTGGTTAAAGGGCTCAAGAGTACCCCTTGAGCCCATATCAGCTTTCATGTGTTTTTCAGTCCAGTTAGAGGGAGCAGTCCCTCATGCTCCTGACACAGCAACATCCCAAGCACCTTAGGCATGCTTGCTCATTGGATGATGGACCAAGTGAGAGCCCTGATTCATTGAGCAGAGCCATGGGAAATTCAGAAGAAAAAACCTGTATCAGTGGCTCTTCTGAGAGACCACTTTCAGCCCAGAGAATCCCTGAGACACAATTTGCTGCTGAAGTCAGGATTTGGTCTAATTTTTAACGCTTCTTACCAGGGAGGTCTCACAGAGCAGCTTGCTTCCTCTCACCAAGTTGCCAATGGTTATGTGGAAATACGTGTTGCCACTGCTCCAGTTGGAGATCTTGGTGAAGGGGTGAGTGATGAGAATATCCTGGTGGGAACACAAAACTGACACTCAACATGCAAGAGAGCCTCAACTTCCATGAGGGGCTGTGGACACGTCTCATTGTCCCTGTTCACTTTCTATCACAGCAGGCCAAGGATGTCTACTGTGATGAGACTCACGGGAATGGCAGTGAGATCAAGACTGCAGATCCTCCAGAGCTTGTGAAGGACTGCTACACTAGAATGACCATGCAGGTGGTGGAAGTAACTAGTAGGATCTCATTTACTCCAACTCCTGTCCTATTGCCTGTGAAAGGATTAAGAAAGGAGTGTGTGCATCCTCCAGGTACAGGGCCCTAATAGTTGGTGCTCCCAATCCATATTTTGTTGAAAAAGTCAGGGCTGCCTCTGTGCAACAGTGAATTTCTGCCTCCAGAAAGTTTTCTTTCTATCCAGCCTTTCTAACCTGGCTTAATGAGAATTCACTAAGTACTGAACAACATGCTCCTTGGGATGTCTTCCATGAGGGCTTGGGGACTGGGCTCAGCAGCATCTTGAGTACTCAAAACTTGAATACTCAAGTTTTGCTTACCTTGGTTTTGGGATCAATGAGGCTGACTCCATGCTTATTGATGGCAATTAGAAGGATTTCTGGATAATTTGGCTCTGTAGTTTGCTGTTGGAAAAGAGATGAACTGGTTAGGGAACGTGTCAAGCAAAATCAGATCCCTTCCTATTTCCCCTCTCCCTGTCTTCTCCTGACAGCACTGGCTTCTACTGTCCTTGATGGAACTGTAGTGCCATGGTGGATGGTCTGGATTTGGTTTGTGGTGGGTAGAAACACATCCCTTGGAAAACCACAGGTTCCCCTTTGCCTTGGCAAAACAGAGAAGAGCTCTTGTGTGTTCAGCAGTACAGCTGTGGGAACAGCCCCAATGACTGAGATATGCTGAAGTTCTACAATGCTTCTGTCTGTGTAAAGAGGCAGAGCAGCAATGAACGAGCGTATTTGCACTTTTCCAATTAAGAGTATTACATTGTTCCCTGTTTCATCAGGATTATCCCAGTCTGGTTCACATCTGGAACCCCTCTGTGGTACAGGGCTCCTGATCTTGGCTAAAAGCTGCCAGAGAACCCCCAGGGCAGGTACCTTCACTTCAAAGAATGCTGACCCAAATGTAGGCCACTTGAAGATAATCTTTAGAAAGGCAAGCTTGGCTTCTTCTCTTGTTTTTCCCGCATGCTTGTTGTAGTATGCCACGATGGACTGCAAGAGAGAACACAACAGAGATGGAGGGTTTGCAGTACCTGGCACCAGGGATGTTTGCATGGAAGGAGCATCAGTTCCACAATGATAGACTCATAGAAGAGTTTGGGTTGGAAGGGACCTTTGAAAGGTCATTTAGTCCAACTCTCCTGCAGTGGATAGGGCTGCCTTTCACTAGAGCAGCTTGCTCTGGGTCCTGTCCAACCTGACCTTGATGTTTGGTTCTAGCCTCTGTTCCAATAACACTTCAAAAAAGTGCTCTTGTCACCAGAGCAGGGCCTGGAACCAAGGCAGATCCTTTTTAGATGAGCTGAGCTGGTCACTCCAGTAAAGAGATTATAAACTGTGATTATCCAATTTATGCAGCAGAGGAGACTGAGAGACCTTTAGCCCAGATATCCTGATATCAGATAGGAAACAGAAAGGACTCATCAGACTATTTCTTGACAGTGAGACACCTCTAATATTTTAAAGCTAGACCTGTTTGCACCTGTGCCACAGCTCTCCCTGCGTAAAGCAGGAAGGATTACCCCTTTACTCAGTAGTCTGCATTAAATGACAGACCACCTCTTCACGAGACCATCTCTTAGCATGCTTCCATTTGGCTTTGCATCCACCAGTAAAGCCACAGTCAGGACAAAGAAAACCCGGGGCAAGGCATGTGTATGTGAACATGTGTGTACAATCTCTCCTCTTAGTGGTGCCAGGGAAGTTGAATCTCTAGTAAGGCTCCAGAAGGACCAGATGTCACTATTTTTGGCAGTCCAACTTCAACACTGAATGTCAGACAAGTCACCTGAGAGACTGGGCTTCTCCCAGCCAGGCCTGGTGTATGAATCAAGCTGCTGGTTTACCCTTTTCCAGTCATCTGGAGAGAGCTGCCGGATGAGGTCCTGAGGCACCAACTCCTTCAGGAGTTTGGGGATGCTGGGGAAATAGGACTTGTCATCCTCAAACTTGACCCGGTAGATGAGAGCTGCCAGCTGCAGGACCTCTTCCCGTGAGCACTTGTGGTAGCCACGCAGGTACTTTGGTAACTCCTGCATGGAAGAAAGAAAAACAGAAAGATAGAGAGGATGTCTGTGACCATCACCCTTAGATGGTAAACGGAGTTTGTGGAGGTATCCAGCCCCTGGCTAAGAGGCTGTTCCCTGCGAACATCTGCAGATGGACAAGCCTTTGCAATCTACTCCTAATCCCTCCCAAGTCTCCACTGCTATCGCAGAGTCCCGGCGCACCTGGTAATAGTGGAAAATTGAGTCTGCCATCGAGTCTTTTCCAGGTGTTGTGTTGGTCCACAGTTTTTTCATGAAGAACACTTGGTAGGTGAGGGAAGGCACTATACCTGTGCAAGTGAAGCAAATGTAACAGTGATGGTGTGAGTATCAGCTGGCAATCGGTGTCTGCACCCAGCAGTGCCCATGTGCCATCACAGCCTGTAGGGACAGGGACATTCAAAAGGCCAACTGGGCTCTGATTTTGCAGAACAAACCACATCACTGTCATGCAAGGCTTTAATAAGGCGGGAAAAGTGTCTGGGTTCACTTGCACAACTGTACTTCATTGGTAGTACCCGTGCCTAACACAGGACAGAGGAGCTGTACCCTGGAGGCACCTATGTCTTGCAGCCACTGGTAAATTCAGTAGAGCTGCAGCCAGTTCCACTTTGGATGTGGTCAGTGAGGTGAGATGAATCCCACCACTGAAACCTTCCTGCAGGCACTTCCTGGAGAGATGCCCTACAGCAGGTGTTTCTCACAGGGGCCAGGACTAGCCTTGAACACAGATTTTGCTGCTCCTGGATGGACCACCTCCCAGGTGATGTCCCAAGGGATGGTGCAGAGAGCACCACTCCCATCAGTGTGGCCCAACAGATCACAGAATCACTGAGGTTGGAAAGACCTCTAAGATTGAGTCCAACCATTAACCTAACCCTACCAGGAGCATCACTAAACCATGTCCCTAAGCACCACACCTACAGTTTTTTGAACACTAAAGGACAGTGATTCCACCACCTCTGTGAACAGCCTGCTCCAATGCTTGTGGCAGACTATGTGGTCAATCTTGTTTGAAAGGGCTGGAGGGCTGTAGGAAGGCTGTGTGTGACCCATACTGGAAAAAAAGTCATCATTACCATCTTTTGCTGGTCTTGCTTTCTTTATCCAGTCTGTCAGGTGTCTCACAAAGTCAAAGAAGAAATCTCCCTCCGGCACACTGATGACCTGGGGGACACAGCACATAGTGACGAAGACTGAGCAAGTAAGTCATACAATAGGATCACAGAATATCCTGAGTTGGAAGGGACCCAGAAAGATCATCAAAGTTCATCTTCTGGCCCTGCATAGGATCTTTAAGAATCATACCATGTGCCTGAGAGCATTGTACAAATACTCCTTGAACTCTGTCAGCCTTGGTGCCATGACCACCTCCCAGGAGAACCTGGTCCAGTGCCAAACCATCCTTTGTGTGAAGAACCTTTTCCTAGTATCCAACCTAAATGTTCCCTGACACAGCTTCATGCCATTCCCTTGAGTCCCATCACTGATCACCCCAGAGAAGAGATCAGTGTCTTCCCCTTCTCTTCCCCTCATGAGGAAGTTGCACACTGCAACGAGGTCTCCTCTCAGTCTCCTGTTCTCCAGGCTGAACAAGGCAAGTGACCTCAGCTGCTCCTCACACGCCTTCCCCTCAAGGACTTTCACCATTGTCGTAGCCCTGTCTAACAGCTTTATTTCCTTCTTATATTGTGGTGCCCCAAACAAGTGGCAAGACTCCACAGGCAGGGTTGGCCATTGCCCAGCCCGTCTCCCTTAGTTGTTGCTCACTGATTTGTACTTCTTACACTGATGTGTTATAAACTGCTGATGTGAGAAAGCCAATGCCAGCACCTTGCTTCAGGCTCTGTCTCTAATTTCACACATTACTCCTTATTGCAACTTGTTTCACCACAACCCTTCCTTTCCCTTCCTGATGACTATCTCCATAGATTTCTTCCAGTTGCCAGAGGCAGCTCTAAGCTCTTACTTAGTCCTTTCTTATAAACCCAGCTCAGCAACAGGCTAGGAGAGCTTTGCCTGTCTGTGCTTTAAGTCCTTAGGAGTGACTGCTGTAAGTCAGGGCTGTGGGACTGCAAACCTCACCTGTATCAGGTCAGATCTGACTTAGGAATGCCACACAGCTTGTAGAGAAATGCTTCTCACCACACAGCTCTGGCTCCACCAGTGTGTACCTACTGGCAAGTGGGTTGTCCTGGGTACCTCAGGGCTACCTCAGCCTCTGGGTGGGTCACTCACCTTGTCAGAAATTTTGACAAAGAGGCTGAAGCCCTCAGAGGACTTCAGGAGCAGCCTGTTGGAGATGTTCTGGCAGAAGTCCTTGGCTTTTGTGCTGGATTCCACCTCAAATGCCTACAAAGAGAGGAAGATCACTACTGCTATCTAAGGGTTAATTTCTACTTTTTTCTCTTTGAGGAGCTCCAGGTGCACATGCACAGAGGAGTTTAGATGCCCACCACCAGTGAAATCAGTGACACTGTGCACTGGGGCTCTGGCATTGGAAGAGATGTCTGCAGAAGCTCTGTCCCGCTACTGCTGTACCATGGTGCTTTGTGATGCTGTAGCCGCATCCTGTGCTGGCTTATCCAGAGCTCTCCAGGCAATGCAAGAGATTTTTCTGAACTAACAGTGAAGTGTCAGAACTATTTGCTTGAGGGAAGAGGGGTGGGAAAGACAGAGTGAGAGACCTCCAGGCTGATTTGTCCCAGCTGTCTCTCCAGTGATGATGAGGAAGTCAGATGCCTGGCTTAGACCAGGTCTAAGCCAGATGCCTGGTTTCTAGACAGCTGAATAGAGGGAAGATGATTCCTGTTTTATGGATATCTAAAGCATGGGATGTTTAAAGGTCTGTCCCATTTGTATGCACATCCCAATTCTGGTTTTGCCTTTTGAGCTGTGCTCAGCACTTACATTGCCTCAGTTTTGCTCTGCCCACTTAATGAGATTCAGCTCACAGCAGTTTAAGGAACTTAAGCTTCTGACCACCACATGCACAACTGAACCACCAAACTACCAGAACCCACGTTCCACATCCCATGAGGGTCTGATCTGGGGTTCAGTGCTGCTAATGTTCAGCACCACATCAGTGCAGATGCTGGTGTACTGGAATCGTGCTATTCTGCCAGTCCACCTGGTGATTTCCATGGCCAAATGGATAACAGCAAACCCATCCAAGTGTAGAAGTCCCCACTGCCTCCTTCTACTGGCTCTCACACAGATGCATGTGTATGAAGTAGTGTCATGCTCATTGCTGGTCATGTAGAAAAAAATACTCAAAGTGATGAGAAACCCCAAGAGTTCTCTCAACTCTCCATTACAGATAAACAAGGACACTCCCAGCTACACTCCCAGCTGCTGCAGAGGAATCATCCTTTTCCCTCCATGTGTGTGGACTGTTTTACAAATAAACCCACTTGGAAATACAGAAATTTAGTTGTACCCAAGGGTATGAGGGAAGAGAGAGATGTGAGCCTCATAGGAAGACTAATCAGTAGGTGAGACAGCAGTATCTGCAAGGACATGCCTATCTGCTCTGGCATCAATATGACTAGCTGCCTCACCAGCATGTAAGATGCTTAGTGAGAGCTTCCTGAGTGCAGGTATAATTTCTGTGTCATCTCAGGTCAGAAGGGGTAATTTCAGTCACCTACTTGCCGGTCCTGCAATAGTCTGCCCATTTCCCAGGGGGACCATCATGGTACCCCTTTAGGTGTCTTTGGGTGGACAATATCTGTTGGTTTAGGCTCCAAATAACTGAGAGCAAAGGCCTGTGAGCTACTGTGAGTGAATGGATGAGCCCATCCAGGTTCCCTCTTTCTGCAGTCATACCCTAAAGCCTCCAGTGAGCACCAGCAATGCACCCATATATTGAAAAACAGACCTCGCAACAAATCTGAGTAGACACGGATGGATGTTCCTTGTTACACTTTGGCCCAGAGGCTTCTGGAAAGGCTGAGCTTTTCTGAATCAGAACCAATATTAGCCTCTTCTGAGATTTTAATAAGAAAATTGACAACCATCCTGACAGAAAAGAATTCCTTCTCCCCCATTTACCTCATCGGTGTCATCAGGGAAGTAAACCTTGTGGAAAATTTGGGTCGTTTTGTGTTGAATGGCTTCCACTTCTACCAGATGGGGTGGGTATTTTCTGGATCCATTCCTGCAAAACAGGAGGTGGCAATGTCACAGCATCATCCTAGCAAGAATCCTTTGTTTGAATGTTCCCTTTTTAATGCATATTCTTTTTGAGCAACTTCAGCTACTTTCTTAATATTAACATTATCTTTCCTTCCAGAAAGAAGAAAGTGACTTAAATGGACCTGGATGAAGTTGATTAATTTTTATTTTTCTGCACTGCTTATCAGCAACCCAATGTCCCTTTCAATCAGTTTGGTGGAATAGAGAGAGAGGCTGTGAGCTTTCACTGTGCCCCCAGTCACCAAAATATCTCCCAGCTGCATTTTTTCCCATGTATTTGGATGTTGTGGTACAATCAGGACTAGGAGTTCTTTCAGTGCCATACCTCAAGGCTTTCTGGAGTCTCTGGATGCAATCTGCTGCCAAGGGGTGATGTTTCCGGGATTGCAGGAACCTCTGGACATGGGGCAGGAGGATGTTACTTGGAGGGAAAAGGCCTGTACACAACCACAACAGTTCCCAGCCTTTCTCTTCACTGTATCTGCACAAGAAGAGACCCAGGAGGAAAAAAAATGTGGCACAGACACTTCAGATCTGCTTTGCCCAACACAGCCTAGTGCATTTGGGTCAAGGGGAATGAACAGCTCTTACTTGATGTGGTTGTCTGTGAGCTGCTTGAGGGTCTGGCAGTAGATTTCATCCTTTAGGGGTTCGGCTTTCAAGGCACCTTCAAATATTTGGTCTGTCAGCTCATTGACTGAGCGGGTCCTTTTGGATGGGTAGTCACCCATATATTTCAGCACAGGTGGGAGGTAGGAGTCAAGGATGAGCTAACTGGGATATTTGGTGAAGGCCTGTGCTGCTGATGTTGTTAAAGACATCCTAACATGACTACAGAAGTGACTGCAAAGGGATATTCAGGCATCAAACTCTGTCTCCAAGGCCATGAGGACTGATTAGGGCTGTGGCCATCCACAGCACAAGCACTTGGCAGAGTCAGCTGAACCAAGACAGAACAGTGCTAGTGTGTGTGGACCAGCAGGACTCAATAACTGGTCCCCAATCCTCACTGATTCAAGAAGTAGACACACCTCAGATTTCAAGGATGCTTAAGGTACAGATTTGTGGTGCAGACCCATTTCCAAGCCTGTGACATGGTCCCACAGCCCTTAAGAGGAACCACAAACCTTTCTTTGGGCTTTGCTTGGGGCCCTAAAGAGCCTGTTCAGTCTTTTGCCTGTCAGACCTCTTGCCCAACGGGACTCTCAAGCAGAGGAAGGATATCAATAAAGGCCATACAGGCTTCTTGGGACAGCTCCTCGCTGCCCAGGATCTTCTTCAGCAGCGGCTGTTTGATGGGCTCGCGGGTGTAACACCACAGCTTGTCCTTTCCACGGCTCTTGGTGATCATGACCCGGCTGAGGGTGTGCTTTGGAGGTGGTCTGGTGGCAAATGCAAAGCAAGAGGTGGAGAGATTACAGGGAAATAGGAACAGTTTATGGCCAATGTTTCACCTAGGACAGTTGCTCACAGCACCTGGCTAATGAACTCTTACATCGAAAGGGACATCACAATTTAGCAAGTATCCCGCTCCAGTTCTGCTCAAAGAGAACCACTTGTACTCTCCTATGGCTCAGAAGAGTCTCTTATAGACCCTATCCCAGTAATGACACCACAATCACCTCCCCTATCCCGAAAAGCTTCTAGCCACAGGAAGGATGATGGCAATCAATGGTTAGGGCAGCCATACTGAAAGAATATCACCTAGCAGTGTAAGCCTGACAAGGGGAAGACATCTCAGAGGATCTGATCTGCCTGTTTGGATTGCCAGCCCATCCAAACAGAAGTTGGAGCTTTGGTCAGCTGCATTCAGCAGTGGTGCACATTTAAATTTTTGGAGCTGAGATGGAAATGTCTATATAGCCTAAGAACATCCTCCCACATAATATTAAATTTCAAATTGCTACACCTCTGCCGAGAAGAAATCCTTCATAAAACCTTGTCTGTGGAAAACCTGCAGCTCAAATGCCATGACCTAAACCAGAAGTTGCAGTTGTACAAGTCACACAATGGGGTATTCAGAGTCTTTTCCAGTAGCAAAATTTTCCTGATTCCCAAGCTACCTGCAGATGGACTCTATAATTTTTGAGAATGGTTTAAAAAAATCACCTAAAATAATCGTAGGAAAATTCCTCCAAGGTGTATGGCTTTACTCTTTCTTCACTGTCTGAAACTGCCATCTGAGAGGTTCTGATAACATCTTGTCGTTGGTCAGGGGTCATTGTGACCAGGGCCTGTGGGATGAAAAGCTCTCTGTTACCTGGTACATTTGAAATAAAATATATCTGATGTATTCAAAGAGAGGGAGAAGATACAAAACAAGAACAGTGAAAATGAGAATAATCCATCAATTCCTGTTAACAGTCAGTTAGAACTGTGCAGGTGCCATTTCTCTGTGCCATTCTCAGTCGCTAATGCAAGGAATAACAAGTATTTCCATAGTGTGGATCACTTCCTAAGGAAGATAATGTGTTCTGGAACCTACAGCTCCACATGTGAATGTAGCAGTTCCCACCAACCACAAATACACCTTTAAGCAATCAGGCCAGCTGGAAGCATTTAGCACAATAAATGGACATTCCAAGTCACAAGTTTGTGGTGTCCTGAGTGCCAAGATCAGAAGAAAGGCTGAGATCACTTCTGCCTTGGACAACTTGTCACCTCTCTCATCCACTTTGTTTTCTGCCTTATGTTCAGGGAGACTCTGGCCAGATCTAAGCACTCTACGAAGGCTTTGACCTCCCTGGACATTGTACCAAGTTGTGTAATTCTGTAAGACTGCTTACCACGATCTCCAATGGAGGCATGGTGACAGTAGGCAAGACATAGACGGAATCAGTTGGGAAATCCCCTCTCTGCTTGGTCCGTTCATTGAACCCATTAGCCCACCCCGAGTTCATCACTTGTTCTCCTGTGTCCTGGTCCAGAACTATCAGGTCTCCTTTAAGGAAGCTGAGGAACCCAGATTCTTCTCCCACTGCAAAAAAGCCAGCCATTGGTTAGAACTGGTTTTTTTCCAAATTCCTCAGGAATATTAAATCTATCTCTATGTTTACCACAGAGCTGGGCTATATACTTGCCTGGATTTGGGCTGTCTTGGAGAGTGACCACATACTTGGATCGTTTCCTTAGTCCTTCAAGGAAGGTCACCACCAGGTCCCGGATATCCTCTGCATTGTTGGAGGTGAAAGTGTATTCATCACCTTTAATGGTGGCCAGGGTGAAACTCTGCCCTTGCAGCTTTCCTCCTCTGGGATATATTTTTATAGGAGACATAAACATGAAACATAATGACATCCAGAGGCAAAGCCTGGAAAAAGACTGATCTATGGTGAGACTGCCAGCCAAGTCTATTCCTCCTTACCTGCTGCTTGACACAGCTGTGATCTCTGGGAAAGAGAGCTCTAAGAGAACCTGCTCCTGTTCATCCACAAAGTACACCCCTGTCCAGTTGACAGCTACAATCACATCATTTTTAGGCAGGCTTGGCCCTGGGTTGAAGACAAGACATTCAATCAGCTCATGAAGGGTTTTAGGATACAGAAAATGTTTCAAAGGAGGATGCAATGATCAAAAAGCTCTGTGTTTTTTAAGGGACAGAAATAGTGGCAGATCCATAGCCTGAGCCATTGCTAATCAGGATACAACAAAAAATAATGCCTCCAAAAAGGACCAGCTAGATGGTCCCCTTCTCGTCTGGGGAATCCCCATCTCTCCTTCCTTTTGCTTTAGAGCATCTTGTGCTCTGGGGATGTGCTCTACTGACTCACCTGAGAATTTGAAGGCTTCATAAAACCTAGAAAACAGCAAAGGCCACTTGAAACGTGCAAAATCCACTACTTCTTCCTTGACCTTTTTTGGGTCTGCCCTCTTCTGAGTATAAATTCCCTACAGAAAAAGCAAACCACAACCAACATGAAGCAAAACATCCTTATATCTTGGAAGAGAGCAAGGAAAATCAATCCATGTAACCTGAAGATCTTGGAACAAATATTAATGGAAGTCTCAATGTGGCTAAGGGCCAGACTACTGCAGGAACAAGTGACAGTTTGGTCGACAGAACTGGCCTTCAGTTCCCACTTTATGGAATAATCTGACTTGGAGAAGGCTGGGCAAGCATCTGGAGTGACCAGTCTCAGTGAGGTTTGTCTCAACTGACTGTGGGTTTCCCTAAAGTAAAATGTTTACTTTTCAGCTTGACATTCCTTTAGCTGGGAGCAGACACTCATTCCTTAAGCTCCTTATTTAGGGCATCCTTAGACACCTGACACTTCTGTACAAAGCTGACAGGTTGATTGGGATGTGCAAGATCCAAGTGAATCCCTGTGTCTCCAGTGACAGTTAAGTTGAGGTGAGACTCCTAATACACATGGAGATGTTTACATAGTAGGGACCTAATCTGAAGCTGGCTCCTGATGTTAAGTGAATGCCCATCCTCATGCCAGGAACATCATCCCTCATGAGTGGTCATGAGTACTGGGTAATGAGTTATGGGAAGTGTTGTTGTGTGAGAGTGTCACAAATGTTCTAATTGAAGCCAGGGAAGTTTTATACAATGCTTGGCACAATAAAGCCCTGACATTACCCAGAGACATGAACCACCTCTGTAATACAACTGGTAACACCACAATTTCATGTAACAGGAATGCCACCCCAGGGATGGTGTTTTGCATCTCACAGTAAATCTTTGCAGGATGTCTTTTATCAGATCTTGCATAAAACCCAGTGGTAAAGCTGAATATGGTTAGTACAAGCCCTGCCCTTTCTCACAGTTTTAGCTTCAGGCCAGGCCAAGAGCTGAGCTATGATGTCTGACACACGTTTAAAAGGCACATGAAGCTATTGAAGCATGATGTGGTCCTTGACAGGTCGTCTATTGTCCCCACCTTTTTATGTGCAGCTATAATGAGCTGAGCCCATTTTTCCACTGTTTTTGAAGCTGTGATCTCTCTGTCCGGAATGTAGGATGGAATTAGATTTAGCAGCCTTTCCAGTACCATCTCTGACCCATAGTCCACGTAGTACTGCTGGGAAGCCAGTTCTGCCAGATCTTCCTCCTGTGGGAGCCAAACAAACCAAGTTAATGCTGTCACCAAGCCATCACAACATCCGTCCTCCACCACTCAAGGAGCCTGTTGTGGAGGCTGGGTGTACTACAGAATTGTGTGGGCATGCTTCTTTTTGGCAGAACTTCACCTTTTGCAGCTTTTTGCACATCTAAAGTTCAGGACATTGACCACTAAAAGCTATGATTAAACCTTAACATGTTCATTGTTAAGAGTGCTTATGCAGCACATGGAAGCGTCCAAGCCCAGTCAAGAGGATCTGATTGCTGTAGCTCCTGTTTTCCATGTGAAAACCATAATGCCCAAGCTAATGGGTGCCCAGGGAGGAATATTTATCATCCCCTTTGTTGTAACCTCTTTCACCACCTCAAAGATACTTGTTGGACCAGACTGGGAGCTGCTGAGGTCACATACCTTGTCACACCGGTACTCCCCAAACTTCACCCCTCGCACAATCTGTTGGTAGATGAGATTGGTGGCCACGTTGTCCTCACTGGGGTTGTGCCAGGGGGTGAAGATCTCCTTCCTGAAGAAGAGCCGCCACGGTGCGTTGCGCTCCTGCGCTCCCTGCTCCTTGGCATACTGCTCGCACTGGGACACAGCATCCATCACGTGGTCATTGCCACTCCCCAGCGAGGACACCTAGGCAGGGCAGAGTGAAATGTGGCATTCACCTGACCAAATGCAGACCTTTTTAGGTAGACAGATCTATTTTTGAGTCATTCAGACTACCTTTATAATTAAAATAATCAATGGTTCTATGTCATCTAACCAGCCAAGTCCTGCAGCATGGCTGGATGAGCCATTCCATTTTGAGCTCCAGCTTCCCATCCAGACTGAAAGGAGAGCATCAACACGATTTAGCAAAGCCAATGGTCCCATTTTAAACTATTGTTGATTCATACTGTGCTTTGCAATGCACTGCTTCAAAGTCATGGGCTTGGATCCAACCTAGCTAAGCATCAGAAAAACCCAGAATAAAAAAGCCTGTCCTGTTACAGAAATTTACCTGTCTTCTCACTGGGGTCTGCCATGAAGCCCCCAAAGCACTATATCTCCTCAGACTCAGCATCCCATGCTCAATGTCTCCTCAAAAAAGATGAAGAAGACAGAGTATAAACCATTTTCTTCCCCACCTAGAGTCAGAGGTGGCCACATCTGTAGATGACAATATACTTCATCCTATTATACAGCAGCTGTTGGAATACTTGAGTTTCATTGACTTGCAGCTGTTGTCTCACCTGATGAAGCTTTACCCCTCTCATTTATGCTCACCTTTATTTTAACATAATTTCTGAGAAATATATATATTTATGGTCAAATAAAGCAGGCTAAATGCCAATGCAGACATGGTAGCTTGGATTTTAACTAATTTTGGAAGCTTAATTTCAACTGTTAGCTTTCCAATTAAATTTAATTGGCTCCCTTGCATAAAAATCCAGGTAGGATGTTTTACTGGAAATTCATCTCTAAAAAGCTCAACTGAGAGTAAGAGAGAATAGCATCACATAAGTATGTAGGAGGAAAGGAATGTCTGAAGGTTTCTGGTCCACCACACTGGTCAGAACCGGTGCATCTTTGAATAGGTTTCGCTGTGCATTTTCCTGTTGAATTCTTAATATCTCCAAGGAGAGAGATTCTCCTACAACCCAGCTGCGGAGTTTGACTACTCTTTTTGTGAAAATCATGCTGACACTTGCACTGTAGGAATAATCCCTCTGCCTTCTGGAAGTTATGTGACAGCAAGGAGAACCTCCCCCTTTTTTCCCAGAACTATTCAGGAACAGAACTTAAGACATACCTTGTCAAAAAGCGCAATGTAGAGCGAAAAGCCAAATCGGTCCTTCAGGCTGATTTTGTCGGCCAAAGAATTACAGAGCTCTTTAGCAGTCGTTGCAGAGTCTGTCAACAGTGTCTTTGTTGTCCCATCCATAAATGTGACAGGCAGCATGATCGGTTTCTTGGACTTGGTTGCCTAAAGGATTAAAGTCAACTTTATAATGTTACATGTATTTCAATACTATTTACCTCCACACTCCTCCACTCCACTCTGGTAACTGCTTACTAATTCCTGATCCCACTGACTGGCTGCTTTTCTATGCTATGTGGTATGCTACCACACCATATTTATCAACAGGATAATGTATAGTCAGCCACTGGAAGCACTTGGAAGTCACAGATATTTTATTTAATACATTCAGTCATCAAGGTTTCTAATCCCGAACAGAAAAGGAGGCTTGGGAATGCTCATTGACACTGGAGCACAGCTGTACATGCTTTCTAAACCAGTTTAGAAAATGAGCAATTTTTGCACAAACTGCCTATTCCAGCTATAATTATGCCCAAATAAGTCCCAGGGATCACTCATGGGAGGCAGTTTGCCTGCAGCCACCTTCATCTGGCAGATAGTTTTCTGAACACACAGGGGCTTGCTCTGTGCCAGCTGGCCACAATGCCAACAGCGCAAATTTAATTTACAAATACTGATGCAGCCAAAAGGATTGATCTTCAACATACTCTGGAGCAAATCCAGGATGTATGGGGAGTGCAGTATGTTGGAATTATGTGAGAAATGTTGACAGAAATAGGCATTTTGTTGTTCCACATTCAATCCTGACAGAGATGTGGCTCTTGTGACAGTGAAAGGCTTAAACCCTAAGCCGCAGTTCCCTGGGGAGGACATGGAGGGGCTCATACCTGCAGCTCCAGCCAGCTGGGTGGCTGTGTCCTTGTCCCATTGGCAAACGTCCGCCTCAGCCTCTCTTCACAATAGGGAGCATAACCTGGGGGGCCTCCGTTGATAAAGTTCCTTAAATACTGTTGGCAGCAGGGAACACATTGTTTAGATCTTTGGTTTAAGAGGCCAAGCATTTGCAAAAAATAATGTTTTATTGGAGAAAAGCCCTCTGTGACTAATGACAGCGATACCACGCAGGCTCAGACGTTTCTACATCACATCACTGGAAGCTGAGAGACAGTAGGACAGCCTGCACCCCTGCCTTGTTCTTCTACTGTGCATTTCTGGCCTCAGAGGAGATAAGACACCAGACTAGACAGACCTTTGATTGCAGTCAGAGCAGCAGCTTTTCTGCTCTTGCTATTGCTGTCAGTGATCTCTATCTTTGTATTTTAAAGATGCCTTATAAAATGCTATTGAGTGTTGGCCAGAAAGATGGGAGCAAATGAAAAATATGTGTAATGATTCAGGGGGATTGTAAGTGAATGCCACTTAGAACATGTAACTGACAGCACAAAAGATCTTTCACAGTGACATTAAACAGGTATCTCCTTGGTCAGATTTAAAATAGCATTTTGGCCTAAACCAGAATTTGAAGCACTTCAGTGTATGTTAAAAATATAACCACATTATTGCAGAGAAAATTAAATCCAGTGACTTCCACAATATGAAAGATAACACACTTAAAAATATTACACAAACATTTTGGCCAAAATGTTATCTAAGACTAATAAATCTGTAAACCAAATTTTTCTGAGAGACTTTGTAGGAAGATAGAGTTCTCTGAATGATAACACATAGCTATTCCTTCAGAAACACAGAGTGCTTTATAACACTGTTAGCCATAAATAACTCGGCTAGAGAGACAGATATATCTGTCAATCCTAACTTACAGAGATACTATGAAGTACCTACGTAACACAGCCAGGTTATAGGGATGAGATCTACTTCAAATGATCATAAGTGGTCAATGCAATGTCAAAGTGTAGTTTTAATTATGCTATTGCTAATAATGAACTATGCAACTACATATTTTTTACATTCTTATTTCCTTGTGACTGAACCTTCCCACCTAGACCCACTGTCGGTTGAAAGAAAGGTGCAAAGAACAGGAGTGCTAATGTGCCTTGGCCCACGTTTAACACATGATGAGATAAAGGTGTCTAATGGGATTCAAACATAACTTGAATATCTGGGAGCTGGAACACATATTGAAGACCTGCCTCATTATCAGTGAAATCCTTCTCAAAATCTTCAGTTCTAATTGATACTTTTGAATGACAGAATCATAGAAGGAAATTAATGCCATCCAGAGGGACTTGGACATGCCTAAGAGATGGGTCTGTGTGAAACACATGAACTTCCACAAGGACAAGAGCAATTTCCTGCACCTGGGCTGGGGTAATCCCAAACACAAATGACAGCTGAGCAGAGAATGGATTGAGACTAATCCTGGGGAGAAGGACTTGAGGGTATCCATGGACAAGAAGTTCAACATGACCCATCAGTGAGCACTCACAGCTCAGAAACTCAGCCAAACTGGCCTGCATAACTAGCAGCGTGGGCAGCAGGGAGAGGGAAGAGATTCTGTCCCCCTGGCTCTGCCCTAACCGGATCCCACCGGGAGTGCTGCATCCAGCTCTGGGGCTCCCAACACAAGAAAGATGTTGAGCTGTTGGAGCAAGTCTAGAGGAGGCTGCTAAGATGCTCAGAGGGCTGGAGCACCTCTGCTATAGAGACAGGCTGAGAGAGTTGGGGTTGCTCAGCCTGGAGACGAGAAGGCTCCAGGGAGACTTTAGAGCACCTTCCAGAACTTAGAGGAGCTACAAGAGAGCCGGAGAGGGACTTTTGATAAGGGCATGGAATGACAGGACAAGGGAAAGTTGCTTTAAACAAAAAGAGGGCTGGTTTAGATTGGGCATAAGGAAGAAATTCTTTCCTGTGAGGGTGGGGTAAGGTACTGGAACAGGTTACCCAGAAAAATTGTGTCTGTCTCATCCCTGGCCAGGCTGAATGGAACTCTGAGCAATCTGGTCTAGTGGAAGAAATGCCCTCCTGGCAGCAGGGTTGAACTAGATGACTTATAAAGATCCCTTCCAACCCAAACCATTCTATGCCTCTGTGATTCTATGATCCGGTGGTTGTGTGATTCTATGTCTGAGTCTCCAGAACTACTTATAAATTATTTCTGACAAGTGCTTCACTATCCTAAAGTAATCTTCTATTATTAAAGATTTAAACCAACACAACTTCCTGTGCCATACTTCTCAGATCTCATTTCCACACATAATTTAATTTTCTGTGACTTTGCCAGTGATTTATCTTCTTTATTAGATTTCACACTGACAAGGCCTGGGGATGAAGGAGGCATTTCTATTCTTGGCTTCAGCTCTTTCAGTGCTGAACACCCAGTACCTAATCTGGTATCTATGGAAATTAATGGAACATCTTTATTTCCAGTCAGGCACTGGAACAAATTGTCCAGGGAAGTGATGGAATCACCATCCCTGGAAGTGTTTAAAAAAATGCAGATACGGCACCTGTGGACATGCTTTAGTGGTAGGCTTGGCAGTGGTTGGATTTGATCTCTTCCAACCCAAACAATTCCATGACTCTATAACTCATTTGGAAAGCAGACTGTTCAAATCTAGGCAAAAGAACTTTGCTCAGAAAATAGAAAATCCTTAAGAACAACCTGATTTTCAAAAGTGTCAGCCTCTTGGCATCTCCCACTGACTTCAGTCCTGCTGATCCACAGTGCTGCTGAAGATGGGTTGCATGTCATCTCATGTGGCCGTTTGGAGTTGGATATTTTCAATATGACACATGACGGGGAACACGGCATCATTCAGAAAGCACCTTTGCAAATGCACTTCCACGTAAATGAAATCCTTCCCTATGTGCATTTTTTTAGTATAAATTTATGTTTGTGATTGGCTGTGCTCTATTCCTTGCCACTTTTGGTAGAGTAGGTGCCTGAGGTCATACTGTCAAAGCCAGTAAATACTGAATGTACAGACCTTTGCATATAAGAAACAGAGGAGAAATGTGGGCTATTCTGGTTGTGTAAATTCCACTTGCAGCCTCCCACAAACAAATTTCCTACCAGAAGTCACTTAATCACACCTTCACACATCTACATGCAGGAGACATCATGTAATTTGGTTGTCTACATTACCTTTAGAGTCACAGGAAAGAGACAGTCACTTCTCAGGAGTGACTCATCTGATTGACATTAGACATTGAACTTGGGATCATGAACAATTTCCTTAGGAACTCTGTCATCTTCATTTCTGGCAAAAACTGGGATTCCCTCTACTGTGAAACCCAAGAGAAAAGCTGGTCCCATGAGTGGAAAAGAAAATGTATTAGTAGATATCCATTAGACAAATGTCATATACAATTTACCTTCACAAACTTCTCAGAAGGAGCAAAACATCCCACACAAAGGGACATCAGAATCCAACCCCTAGCATGGCTGCTTTTGGATGGGTTCTGAGTCAGCTGCTTGCAGATTTGACAGTAGATTTCATCCCTACAATAGGAATAAAAAAAATAATTAAAAGTTAAACAATAAAAAAGAGGAATTATTTAACATTAATTTCTATTAATAAACACATAAATTGGTTAAACCAGAGATGTGCAAGTGGCCTTCATTTGACACTTTCCAATTTTTGAATGCTTCATTTAGCAGCTGAAATGAGTTTGAGTTTTTCATTAGCAGACCATTAAAAAATATTCACACAAACAAGAGAGATACAATAGTCAAATGGAAAACAGAGTAGTGAGGAACAAGAGTGAGCATTTAAAAGAAAAATCCAGTGTCATTAGGACTTTCAGAAATATTTGAATGGTCTTTCCACTGGGCTTGATACAGACAGTAAGGAACATGATCCAGCCCAGCCTGCATTATACAACATAAAAACTATGAATGAGAGTTTTGTAAAGCTGCAGATAATATCAAACTTGTTTGAATAGCTCAAGAAAAGCTCAAGGAAGAAGGAATGGAAAGAATGGCATGTTCATGCCTTTGTTTTGATTTCTAACCTTAAGGCTGGCCTGAGGATGCCATTACCAATAATGAAATGGAGCTTCTCCAGGTTGGAAGTGGGTCGGTCTTCCAGCATGCTATTACCCTGCAGTGTAGACTCACCATCATGAAGTCTCTTTGTCACCTGCCAACCAGACATATTGGTCTCTTTCAGGACAGCCAGTTACTGTGTCCCCCCCACCCCCATCCCAAGTGTGTGGTGCTCCCCGAAGAGGACTCCTCCACCAGCCAGGAGGGCTCTCAGAAGTTATTCCATCTGGGTTTGACTTAACAGCAATGGGAGGGTTTGACTGTGTTGGCTTCAATTATGTATGGGTGAAATTAAAAATGGTCCTGCCTAGTCACTTCCACCTGCTTGGTTCTTTCCCAGGGTTTCTACAATCCCCTTGCATCCAAGCTCTGAGCTGGTCCTGCTGCTGGGAGAGGGCCACCAAGGGTCTTTGGAATAAACTATCTAATTGCCAAGGAGGACCTGTCCCTTTAATCTAATCATATTAAAATAATCATCAGTGTTTTCACTGGCAAAATGGACCCATTGCCCATGCTAATGATGCAGCTGAAACTGCATAAGCATGGTGCTGTTTGTGAAAACAAGGACGGTGTTTGTCTGCCTAGCAGCTCGCTGTCTCAGCTAGTCAACTCCACCTCCATTTAGAGAGATGGACATTTCTAGAGCATCTTCAGAGCCAATTAGGGTGAGCTGGATTGGGCCCTGTTTCTCCCCACTGACCCCTAAAGGAATATCTCACAGAGCAATCTTCATGCTCTCAAGCAGCTGTAGCCAGGTAAGATGGTGCCTGCTCTCAAAATGGGTCGTCTATCAATTGTTTTCATCACCCCCACCTGAAAGACTTATCATTCCTCACTCTTTTGAGATGGCATTTCTCAAAAGCTCTCAGCTTGGGGTAACTCCTCCCATGGGGAGTTTTGTCCCTGGCACTGGAGTGGAGCAGAGGACGGGAGAGTGCTGTTGGAGACCCCAGCTCTGCTATCTATGGGCAGGAAACTAAAAGCAGGGATAACAACCAGACCATCACAGAGTGGTGACAGGTATCGGCAGCTGGATGGAGGGCTGTGAAAGAAGGGAGGGAAGGTGCTGGATGAATGGAGAACAGGAGCCGAGGGGAGGCCGGCGCGAGGTGCAGAATGACTCAAGGAGACACGGGAAGCCAACCTTTCCCCTTAAACACTCCTTAAATCTTTCAGGCAGAGAGACAGGTAGCGCCAAACCCAGAGGAGGGCTGGTTCTATGTTGTCTAGGGAAAAGCAGAAGAGAGTCAGAGAGGGCTGCAGACAATCCAACGGCACTTGTGCTGCCAGGCGGCCAAGCGTCTCCCCTCACCTCCTCCGTCAGTTTGGATTTCTTCTTGAGTGTTAAGGAGACCAGTTTGTGCCGCACACTGTTCTTCTTGTGCCCATCAACATGAGTACTCTGCAAAACAAGAGGAGTGGATGCAAAGTGGTGAGATGCAAGTCCTGAACAAGTGCTCTCTCTGCCTCCCCTGGGCTCCTGCAAAAGACCATTAATCCTGAGCAGAGAGTGAGATGTTTCAGAGGCTGGTGGGAACCGGAATTCTGGACCCATATTCCTGTGCCCCTTGATAAACTAGGGCTGCTTCTGAATTTTGTAGATACTCTCTAATCAGTAAGCGTCCCTCAGATCAAAATTATATACTGGGAACATATGAAAAAACTTATGTTGAATACATGGCTGATTTGTGCTGAACCACAGCACAGGTCCACCCAGTTCTGCTGTATGACAGTGGAAATGCGATGAGCAAGACCACTCTCTGAGACAAGCCATTTGCACAGCAGGTTTTCAGCTGGAAGTCATCTAGCCAGGGATCCATGGACAGGTAGTTACCCACTGTGGTTTCAAAACTTTTAACCAGTCCTGTGCTCTACCAGGTTTCCCAGAAGGACACCTTTGATGTGGGACAGCTCCAGGCACTGACTATATATCATCAAATTACTTGCTGGCTTTCTACTTTTATAGCAAACTTTTGGACCCATTTAACCTCTACCTAATTAAACAGCTTTGAAAAGACCATGATTTCACACCCAAACAACACTTTGAGTTCTGTGGCTGGGATGGTTTATATCCATTATAAACATGAGCTGGTGCTGTAAACCTGGACTTGCATTTTGCTCAGGCATCTTTTTGTACTGTTAAGAGATGATGTAACCACAGAGAAAAAGAACAGCTTAAATTTCCTTGTCTTCTGTACTACCTGATATCTCAGTTGGCCAAAATATGCCTTTTTGTAACAAACAAGCAAGAAATTATGGGCAGAAGGAACGAAAGGTGATTCTTGGTGTATATTTTCACAGAACTATGATCCTGAGGCTACTCTCGTCAGGTAATTCACTAGAAATGCTGAATGGTATCGTCATTTTAAGAACTAGGAGATTTGTTAATTTACCTCTGCAAATACTGCAGAGATTTGTCAAGAAAACTTCTTGAAAATTGAACAGTGGCATCCAGAAGATGTCAATAGCAGATTATATCTTGTCCTATTGAACAAAACAATTGCCAAAGATGAAAATGTACCAGCACTGTGGACATTGATTTATCCAGAATAATGTTTTGTCTGGGAAGGATACTAAGATGAAGTCCTCCAGTGGCACATCCAGAAGGCACTCAGGATGCAACAGGGATTTGGTTTTTAAAATTTTTTTATTTCTACAGCTTAATCTCCTGGTAACTAATTACTTCCTGCTCCAAGATTAAGGGCACATTTTTAATTTAGTCTCTTCTGACTCAGGGCAGATCAAAAGGAAATCGTCAAATAAGAAACACAGGACATTGCATTCCCCCCCTGTACTTTAGCCCTGCAGGGTGGAGGAGAGAGATCAAAGTCCCATGAGAGATATCAGGGCACTTGCTTCACTGGGGAACATTCAGCTGGTGGACATTCAGTTCTCCCTGTGAGGAAGGGACAGGATCACAGGCAGTTGTCCCTTCATAGCATAAGTGCAGATAAAATCAACAAACTGATTGCCTGCAGCAAACCCCACAAGTTGTCTCTTTCCAACACATTTCAATATCCAACACCTAATAATATATCTCTTTTACAGCTACAGCAGTTACCTCTCCTTCTCCCTGCAGAGCCTGTAGTTCTTTCTTATAGGTCTTTTTCCCAAGAGTCTCATAGATTTTTGTCATTACTGGTATCTTCTCACCACCATCGCTCATGGCTGTGTGGTATTTCGGCTCAGGGAGGTCTCCCATGAAACGCAGGATAGTGATCCATACAGCAAGTGCCGCCTATTTGAAAGGAAAATCACAGCCCCTTAGCTCACACCAGGGCAGTGGAGGGGGTGGTCAAGCCATGCTAAATCCATCAAGATCCCCACTGTGGTCTCTCTGTACATCTGCAGGAGATAAAACGCTTCCCTGTGCCACATGTAACAGTTTTGCCTGCAGCACACATCCTCTCTGAATGCTGGACAGGCTGCTGGGTGGGACCACACACTCAGGCTCTGTGTTTGTGCCACCATGAATGTGTTTGTGAACCCTACAACGGGTTTGCCACTTGACAGGAGATGCCAACCTCACCAAGGGGCAGGGACTGGCAGCTCCTAACCCACTGCAGAGAGGAAGAAGTACCACAGAGAAGGCAAGCTCATGGATAATGTAATATGCATTATAGCCAGGCAGGTTCAACCCATGTCTGCTCGTGTACTGCTGGCTATGGGACAAGCAGTTCTTCTCTTCTAGCTCTGCACTGGTGATTATGACAAGGTAAGAAGCAACTTTTACAGCTCCCTAGAAGCTTTACAAGTGGTACTGAAGCAACAATTTCCATTGCCCATGCCCTGAGCCCAGAGCACCTCATCGTCTTAACACCAAGGTACAGAGAGGGACCCTCCTCTCTAGTGCTCCTTCCCTCTAATATTCACTGTCTTACCAGCACTCAAAGCATACTGGTGGGACAGTGGCCATGGACACATGTGCAGCAGGTAAGTGTATCCCAAAATGAAACTTCTGGTGCCCTTTGGCTGGAGGGTTACGCAGGCTTGCTCCGACCCACCCAGCCCTGCTCAAGGTTTTGCATTCCCTGCCTCACCAACTGGTCTCCTTCATCTTCATGGTACAAGAGAGGCTGCTTGAGGGGCCGGCGGATGTACGTGTGTGTTGTTGTGCCCTGGAAATACGTGGCAGCAAACTTGGCAAATTTGTACTCTGAGAGGTCTTCTTCCTCCTCCTCAGGGAGAGGCAATGCTGCATCTAGGTCCTCTTCCTCCAGCTCCTTCTGGACTTGCTCAAGATCCTGTTGTGGAAGGAAATATCAGACACTCAGCATGGGTTTGGATATCAAACTACCATTTCCTTTTGGGCCTGACTTTTCTGCCAGTCTGATTTCCATCCCAAAAGGAAAAGCCAGCTGGAGGAAAAACATGGAATATAGCTCAAGAGTCCATGCAAAGCCCAACCTTCAAAGATCATGCCTGTGCCCAGGAATGTCCCCAGAGCAGTAGAAGAAGCAAGAAGCATGGCCCCACTCATAGCATGGGGAAAGGCCATCCAAGAGCTAAATGCCATGAGCTGTAATGAACCTAAAAGGAAAGGTCTCAAAGGCCACAAGTCCTTGATGATATAGTGACACTGCTCTCCTCCATTTCGTAGTCCCAGGGAAAGCTGCCAGGCTGCCTGCCCATCTCTAGCCACAGCACAATAACCCTCTGGGGACACACAGGAGAGCCTAGCCTTGAAGGAAACCTTCAGAGACACACTTTTTTATTACTGTACTCTTTCTTGATCTATTAATGTTTTGCTAATGCCTGTCATGTGATAGCCAGACTCCTGTACATCTCCAGTACCTCAAAGCCATTGGGTGCCTGTCCCTCCTGGCCAGGAAGGGAGGAGGTTGTCCCCAGGAATCCAAACATTTTGTCCACCATTTCTGAGTCATTCACTGGCTCATTGCGAGCTCTCTCCATTTTTTCTAAGAGCTCTTTCTTCCGCCGTGCTTCCTCTTTCTCCTTTACTTCTCTCTCTGCATCTTCCCTGGCCAGCTGGGCCAGGCGTACCTGCAAAAGGAGAAGAGCAATGACTGAACTGCTCCTTCCAAAGAGCTGGCAGTAAATTCCACAGGGCCTGGCTTTAGGAAAGCAGGCTGCCTGGTGCTTAGGGCACTATACCCGTATCATAACTTGGAGCAAATCAGTGACATGTTCATGTCTCAGTTTCCCAACTGCAGAAGGACAAAGCAATTCATTTTCCCCATTCCTTAGTGCCTGTTTAGGAGCGTTGGTCCATGCACAGCAACTCTCACTGACCTAATTTTTTTTCTTTTATACAACAGCCCTGCATGTCCACATACACACGGAGTGTCCCAGTTCCCCCTTTATACAATAGCAAAAGTGAATAATAACTATAATCTCTGGCATTCCTGTGCAGCAAATCAGAAATTCTGGAGCAGACTCAAACTAATAGAGCACAGAGTACTTTAGAGAATTAAATACAAACCACTCAAGCAGGGCAGAAATCCCTTAGACATTTTTGTCATTGCCCCTCAAAGGAGCAAAACTAGTTCCTGGAGTACAGAGAGAACCCCACAAAGAGATCAGTCCCCATGTACTTGGTGTTTCTTTTCTGCTTCTTCTTTGGCTTTCTTGGCACTCATCTCCTTTCGAAGTCGTTCCTCTTCTGCCAGCCGAAGTTTCTCTGCTTCCAGGCGTCGATAATACTGTGGGAATAAACAGAAGAGCCTTTCTGAATAGGCATCTAATTATTTCTGGATTTCTTTTTTTTCCTTTAAAATTGGATCCCAAGAGCACATGACGCAGAAGCATGTATTTCTCCCCTCTCCTCATCTCTGTTTCTCCTCCACGGTACTTACTTCCCCCCGGAGGCGCTTATAGAGCCTTCGGGCGATCATGCCGCGGGCGTAGGCCTGGACGGTGAGGACAGCCCAGAGACGGTGGCGGAAAGCCCTACGGACCAGGTAGCCCCGGCATCGCGCCTGAAACTCGATGATCCGCCGGCGAGCCATATGGTACTGCTTGTGAAGCTTGCGGGATCGGTACAGGGCCTGCAGCCTCAGGAAGCCAATCCGCATCTGCAAGAGGGAGCAGGATGAAACCACCCCGCCAGCCAGGGGCTCACCCACCCTAAGCAGATTTTCACTGCTAATCTCCTGCTTGCACGGCTGTGAATAAGAGCCACTGAAATCAGTGCCCATGACAGCGAACCTTCTGGAGGGAGGCTCTCCAAGAGGGGGGAGAAATGAAGCGCTCTGGCTGCCGCATTGATTCAAAGCCCAGGAAAGACAAAACCAGTTTCTTCCCCACTGAGCCTTTGAGAGGCCTCAGGATGTCTGGTTTGCCATCCTAAGGTAGCCACAAGCCATGAGGGCTGCTCCTACGGAGGTCCAGCATCTGCAAAACTCCTGCCTGAGAGTCAAGGTGCTGTTTGATGGCAGGAGGCAGCATCCTAGCCAGCCTGGGAGTGGCTATTTCTATCAAGTTGAAGGCTTGAAAGATTATATGGAGATACTTTAGACCTCAACTCATTTCCAAAAGACTGCTGTTGGGTCAAAACCAGTTGGAACAGGGAGAGAAGAGGACTATGGACTGGGAGGGTGAGAAACCCAAATATGGTCCCACATGGAGATGGAATTCATTTTTTAGAGGAAGCTGCTGTTGAGTTTTCAGTCATCTGGAAATTAGGGGAAGACTTACAAAACCCTAAATGACCAGTTGGTGCAATGGACATATAAGTCACAGGGGAGAGGACAGCTAGAAGGTGGTCTCTTCAATGAGAGGACAAAGCAAAAGAGCAAACTTCCATTCATCGCTCCAAACAATAAAAGCCAACCTCACCACTTCCAACATTCAATGGGATGTTTTGAACCAGGAAACCCTTATGTATATCCCCAGGTTAGACAGGCAGGAAGGCAGAGGTGTGAGGAAGCACTCCTGTACTTACAGCACCATAGTTCTTCCTGCAGTTATGTCCACGCCAGTATCTCTGAATCATCAGGACTGAATTTCTCACTTTCAGGAAATTGGATCTGCAAGAGCATTTCAATCATTTGCCTCTGTGGTTTGGCCACAAGTTATCATCTTCTCCTGTGCCTCATTTTGGAGATTTGAACCTGAGTGCCCAGGTGGAATAAACACTGTATTTTCAGCTTGAAAATGTCTCCTTCCCCAGCTTTCCTTGCTTTCATAAAAACACCTGTAGGCACTCTCTCTGAGAGGTCTCTGCAGGGAGATTATGCCACATTATGGAAATGGGAAGAACAGGAGATGACAGGAATCCCAGCCCAGCATCCTCTTCTCACACCTAAAATCTCTTCCCTATGTGTCCTTCCCATTTCATTCTAGCACCTGAAAATGGATTGAATCCTACCCAAATGATCAAGAGCAAACCTCACCAACACCATGCTGCTATCCCTATCTGCTCCTCCAATCCTTCTCAGCCTGATCTGATTCTACCTGCAGACAACAATTGTGTGGGGAGGCCTTGGGGGTCTCACTACCATCAGTGTGTGAAAGATTGATGAGTTATTTAGCACATACCCTTTCTGCAAACCACAACCAGAGTCACAGCCGTGGCTCGGGCAATCAAAGAGCATAAAATCTCAAGAACTGTCCCTCCTCCGTAGGTGAAGCTTGTCCTTGGCTGCGGCTCCCCCTCCTCATCCACAACGGTGCCATGAGATACCTGTCCTCTTCCCATGTCTTGAAACTGGGTTGCAAAGGGAAGAGTTCTGAACCCCTTGGGCCTTGGGGAGAGCAACTTTAGTAGCAGTAGGTGACCCAGCGTTCCCTCTGCAGTCTTGTGGGGATCCCCATAGATTGGAGTCTCAGCGTTGCCTTCAGCTGGCTCAGAGCCCACTGCTGCACTGTCATAGCAAACACCACATCCCCTGAAGATGGCACTGAACAGGGACAGAAGGTCCTATTCTGTCTAGATTTGAGGCAGATAACACAGTTATCCTCTTGTTTCTTCTGCTGTTTTCCTCCAGTACTTGCTGCACCTGAGTGCCAACGCATCAGGGGTCCCCTCTGGTCATCTGGGCACCAAAGAAGTGACGCAGCCTCCAGGAACTACTTGCTGGATGAAGCATCCCACATAGCCTACCTCCCATTTGGCTGTGGGGTTTGTACCTACCTGTCTTTATACCCACGGACCACCTTCTGGATGAGGATGACTTTGTCCGTGATGGCCTTGTCTCTCTCAATCTCCAGCAGCATGTCGTGGTGGTCCTGCGGGAGGAAGCAACACAGCACCAATGTCTCAAGCTCTCCCTCTGCCTGATATGTGGCCAGAGTGGGTGGTACAAGACCTTTCAAAATAAACTCTGGGGTCATTTTACATCCCAAGTACTACCCCACCTACTCACTGGGGAAGTCCTAACAGAAACCATAGTGATCTGTCTTCATTCCCAAATTAACCAGGTCATCCAGAAGCTGCAAATGCAATACTTCACAGTCTGAAAACAATCGAATTACACTGCCCTTCCCTGCAGAGCTCCCTCCCAGTGCTCTCAGCCACAGCAGCAGCTCCTAGGTGCACTGGAGAGGCTTGCAAAAAAACTCCAGACTACCTGGGTCCCATCACTTCTTTTATCCAAGACTGCAATGCTTCCCTAACCTAAGGAAAAAAAAAGCTCCTCAAAATACTGAACTTCCTTTGCCCTGAGGCTTTCAGGTGCACCAATCCAAGCTTTATTCTGATTTCTCCCATGTTGTGTGTGATGCAGCTTTCTTTCCCAGTCATGGCAAGCTGAGCCATGCTGCACTGCGTGCGGCAGAGGCAGTTCCACATGTTTCCTGCTTTGCTCGACCTCTGGCGGCTCCTCAGGGCCTCCCAGTTTCTCTGTTTCCTGTCCTGACAGCTGTGAAATCTTGATAACAGGCTCTGGAAAGAGCAACTAGTGGGAACAAGTTCTGGGGAAGAGATGGGGGTGTTTGTGCTGGCAGTGGGATTTGGGGGTGAATTTAGGTGTAAGCAGTCAGGGTTTATCATTGTGATTTTTACTCAAGAGAAGCCTCACCTTCCTGGAACAGCACAGGAATTGGTTTGTGAGGAAAGATGAGTGTGTATGGGGCTGCAGGGGACCTGCAGTATTAGACTGCTCTGTGTCAGCTGGACTGATGCAGAAAAGGAGACTGTAGGCATATCTTGGGTTTCACAAGGATGTGCAGAAAGCAAAATGAGCCTGTTGTGCTCATGTCCCTCTCTCTGCAGGGCTCTGCATGGGCATCCCTCCTGCTGCTGTGCTTTTTGAGTGAAGGCAGGAGAGGAAGCTGAACCACTTAGCCCAGGAGGGAAAAGGCTGTGCACTGGATGTGACTGCTTTTGTGTCGGTATGGATTTGTGAATGCATCAGTGCTGGCACTGTGTCAGGACTTCCTACTGCCTGCTGCTCCTAAACCAGCCCCAAATGTTCTGCCTTAAGCCAGGTTCTACCCACTGACATGCCAGCCCAGAGACCATGGAAAAGGGTCATGTCTTGTGACAGAAAGGAAATGGTAGGAGATGTCTCCAGAGGCAAGGATCCAAGATAGCAGAGGGAATGTGGAGAACCGCCCACCTTCAGAAATATCTTTGTCTTGCCAATCTGCCAGTCATCATCCTTCCCCAGCACTGCTTCAGCAATGCGCTGGCATGTCCCACGCAGGTCACCCTGACAGAAAAGGAGTTAGGATTCACCAGGACCAGACTCACCCATCGCTCTACCCAGGCCCAGTGTAAACCTTTTCTGGTCCCAAATCCTGAAGTTTTCTGCTAATGAGGTTCTTATGGTTTTACTGTCACTTTGTTTAAGATGAGTGAGACGGACAGGCTGAATATGGCTACCTGTCCCTGCCAGCCCTGTAACTATTTTTCTTCACTTGGAAAGCCCAGAGCACCACTGTGACACCTGGGGATCAAATGCTGCATCATTGTTCTTGGGAGAGGAGGCACACCCCATAAGTATCTCTGGAGATTGCCCAGCGGAGAGCACTTGTTACCTGTGAAGGAGGATCCTCACCTGCTTGTACGCTGGCTTCACCCCAGGCATGAGCACCCGGTACCGATCCACGAACTCCACAAAGGTGTAGCGGATGGGGTATCCAGCCCGGCGGATGCGGATGGTCTCCATCATCCCTGAGTACCTCAGCTGACGGACGCACAGCTCCCGATCAAACAGCTGGGGAGGTTACAGGACACGGGGGCTTGATTGCAAATCTGTTAGGGCTAGTTCATTGTACTTATGGGCAACTATGCACTCCTCCTCATGGGCCTGATGAGGCACAGACTGCTGGACATGGTTTTGAATTTCTTTGCTTGGTTTTGTTATCTAATTCATCCCACGCCTTTCTCTTGGACTAACCAGAACAATACTCAGAAGCAGCAGCATGGGATGATATACAGACCCAGAGAACTCCAGCCAGCATCCCGATACAAACAATTTTTTTCACCCCTAAAGCACATTTCAGAAGGAAGTAAAAGTTTTAGAATAACATGAAGTAACAAACAGTCAGGACTTTCCACTGACCTTCCACTTCCGCTATCCCATTTCCTATCACTATCAGTACGTTTTCCTTCAAAGGCAGGGACAGAAAATGATCTCTCAAACAATGTTCTCTTTGCAGTCACCCTGCACAGCTCTGTGTGCCTTTATCTGGGATTTCTTTTCCTTTGGATTGTTAAATCAAGGCCAAAATTAAATATAGCAAGAAATCACATTTCATATCACACTGCAGTCTCTGATTCAGTGTTAGCTCACCCACTTATTTCTTTCATGGGGAGATTAATTTCTCTTTGTCTAATTCTTTCAAACTTGAAACTGTTTTCCTGTCCCACTGAAAGTTTTGTAGACAAATAGGTTGAACAGAGACTTCTGGCTTAGCACTTGCAAGACCTGATGAAATACAGACTTCCTATGCAGGACACAAAATACCAGACTGAATTCCAGACATCCAGGTGTAAAAACAGCTCAGAATCAGGGCATTTAGAATAATTTGCTAACATCAGTTCAGGATGTACACCTATTTTTCAACATCACCTATGTCCAAAAAGAAGGTCTTGTTCTAATTTCTGCTCAGATGATAATCACACATCAGACATATTGTTAAATATTTACCAAAATATTCCATTAAAAGGCTAACAGGTTTTTACTCTCACCAAAACCAGGATAAGAGCACAGTAAAATGATCTGAGAGACCCATCAAACCTTTTGCTCTGCATCAAATTAGGTTCTCTGAACAGCAAAAATAAGTTTCAAACAAACACTGTAGATTGTAGATAACAGCCCCGAAATTCAGGATTTTATGCTTTTTTGCACTCAGTTGAGCTCTGCGAACAGACACCGACTTTAGATAAAGCTCCAGCCCTGGCTAGATTATTTATTAAAAAAAGCTCTTCCTTTCCAAGCAGTACCACTATTAAGTTTGGTGAGCAGGAAACAGTGATTGCTCACAGCATCAGTGGCTGATCCTGCAAGGTGTGGGGAGTGGGATCAGGGTGTGCAGCACCCACCTCATCACCTGCAAAACTTCTGCTGCAAAACTCAGAGTCCCTTCCATGAGCAGTTTGTGGTCAGGGGGATTGAGAGGATTCTCCTTTCTTTTCATTTGCTCCCAAAAGTTTGCTCCCATAACGTTCATTGCTTTTGAAGCAAATCACTGTGAATTGGAGCAAGATAACTCCTCTCATGTTTCCTCTGTGCTATTTTGCCTCTTTTTTCCTCTGGTTTTAGAACCTTGCTTTTGTAATTGGTGAAGAAAAAAAATAAGCAGTGGAAATGATCAAACAGGATTTAAAGTAAGGGAGATCCATTGTGGGCAAAGATTTTCAGGAAAACACCCACGGGAAGATGATTTTTAGAAAGCACTGAACTCTGCCACAGAACTAAACCCACAACTCAGCTGAAGTCTCTGGCAGGAAGCAGCTTACCCCCTATGGAAATGGAGAGGCATTTCCTATAGGATAAGGGGCTGCAGGGTGAATTCCTTGAGATCGCCCTTGGGAAGAAAGGCAGGGTCAGGAGCTACCCCCAGCAAAATGTTTTGGGCTGCTGTTGGACTGCAAAGCAAGTGCCTGATTTTGCCAACCCTTTCGTGACTCTGTTGCTCGCACAGCAGGCTGTGGGTTGGTGTTCCAAGCATGCAGGGTCAATCCTGACTCCACTGACACCCAAAGGAGTTTCGCCGGTAGCTCCAGAGCAGAATGACCCCACGGGCCGTCCCATACAAAAAGCAACCAGGAGAGAAAAGCAGGACTTACCATGGGCTTCTTGTACTCATTGGGCTTGATGCAGCGGACAAAAAAGGGCTGGCACACGCTGAGAGTCCTCATCAACAGCTCCAGGGAGCGCTTGAACTGGCTGCTGAGCGTCGGCGAGCGCTTCCTCGTCTCTGCTCCCTGCAAAACCGCAGCGCAGCGCACTCAGGAAATGAAAGGATAACACTGACTTTCCCCTCTGGCCGCGTCCCCAGGAACCTCCTGCAACAGCCGGGGCTGGAGTGGGGAGTGGGGCCAGAAGTGGCTCAAAGTTGTGGCCGGAGAGGGGAAGGGCAGAACCTGTGAACTTGCAATGGCCAGGCTCTGGCAGCCTACTCCATATGGCTCTGTGCAGGCAGGAAAAGTGCCATGATTTAATTTCTCCTGCTTGAACCTCCCTGTGTGACTGGAAAACCCATCTTCCCTGTGCAGAGCCATGAGGGAGATCTGCCCACCAGAGGAAACAGCCACTTCCGGGCCATCAAAATTCTCTGTATTACAGCCTGGGGCAGTGCACCTGCCCAGGGATGCTCTCAGGAGCAGTGTGGGCTTCCCTGTCCCCATGCATTGCAGCATGGGCATGCCAAACCCTCTGTCATCGTTCCTCGTGTCAGGCAGAGCTCCTCCTGCTCCCTGGAACAAGAACCAGAGACTCATTTAGGGTAAAAAATAATCCAGGAGAATGCTTGCTGCAGGGTGACTCTGCAATAGTTCCAGAAACTTCCGCTGAGATTCCTCAGCCTGTACTACCACAGAGTAGTAGATTCAAGTTGCTTTTGGAAAAGACTATTAACTAGACTAAATGAGGTGAGTATTTAGGGGCAATCAGGATGATTTGGAGTATTTTTCTTGGTTTAGCTCCCCTGGTCAAATTAATAATCCAATCTTTATTTTGGGACAAGTGTTTCTAAATGAGAATGTGTATGTTTCCCTTAATAGTCCCTTCTCCCTGCTCTGGGAAAACCTTGTTAAACATCCTCCAAATCAAGTCCCTAGCTCATTTCACATGCCAGACACAATTACTTGAGCTCATTACACATCAGTCACAGTGGTGCTGTGTGACTAGTGGGATCTGGAGTTCAGGGAGCCTTTGTGGGGCAGCAGGTAATGCTGGAGGGCTGGAGGAAGAGTTGGGCACCAGGAGGTAACTCCCTCTTAATTAAAAACAGGCTGAGCTTGTAACATGACCTGTGACATGATCTGATGGCCAGAGAATTCCCAAAGGGAGAATTCCAGCAGAATTTTAATGCATTTTTCCTTCCAATATCCTCTTATTTGCAGATGGTCAAGCCACATGTGGAGTCACAAAATCCTCATCTGCACTGGCCTTGCTGCCATATTTTGCAGTACACAAACACGTATTTGTTGCCGTGTTTATTTCTACTTTTGCTAAAATCTTTACACGTGCTTCATCACATATCACTAATAACCTTTAACATTCCCACCCCTCAAAACTGAGGAATTCCATAGAATCACAGAATAATTTGGATTGGAAGGGATTACAAATTCCCTCTAGTCCAACCCCTTTGCCATGAACAGGGAGTTTACACAGCTCAGGTTGGATGTGATGTTGAGACAAACCCAATCAAGACAAACACAAAGTCATCATGGAATTCCAACAGGAGAAAACCCAGCTCATGCAAACACCACAAAAACCTGGCCTGCTTGCCAAGAAGAGCATGGGGGCCTGCCAGTGATCCCTCCCAGCAAAATCCTCCCCAGAAGGACAAACTGCTAACAAATCTAGAGTAATTAATGGATACAGCTGCTACCTGCAGAGCACTGTAGAATCTGATGCTCATATTTTGTTGCAGATTTTCGAGGAAAAGGCTGTTTCAGCAAGAATCCTGGTTTGAAAGGCTTTGATGAATGTTTTCTTATCACATTGCTAATTATGCACACGAGGTCACCTCTGTGAGGTGGGGAAGGATAGCCACAGGGGTTAGAAGCAGCAATAGATACGGGAGCAGGGCTGGCAGTCTGAAACAATTGCATATTAGCCAAATTTTAGTCAGTTTGGGCTTGGCTGGGAGAGATCATTTTTAAGCCATGGTGTTAGGAAGGGAGCAAAACAAGGGAATGCACGAATGGTTTGCTCCCAGAGAGCAAGAAATGCCTCTCCAGCTTGCTGGTGCCTTGCATTTCTTTCCTGCATGCATCCAGATCTGGCAAAAAGCAGTGGTGCCATCTCCATCCTTACATCTGAGGGCTTTTTGCTGGGAGGGGTTGGAAGGAAGGGACAGTGACCAGAGAGCAGCTTGTCTTAATGTCCAAAATAGTCAGAGCGGTCTGGGCTCCCCCTGTCAAGACCACATCATCCCATTCAGGGATGACAATTCAGGGCCTGACATTTGTGCACAGACTCCTCTCAGTGGTGGGCACTACCCCTATGGGCACTTTTCAGGCTCTCAGACACACAATAAATACTCTGACAAGTGTTTTGCATCAGCTTCATCCTTCAGGCATGGGTGACACCACTCAAGTAATTGTGGTTCCTTCTGCCTCACCTCAACCTCACCTCACCAGCTTGGAGAGAATCACACCTCTTCCCTTACTTCAACAAAATGACCCTTCAACAAAACGACTTCACAAAAAGGAGTGGAGCAGCCTCTCAACACAGCCTACCAAGGCACTGAAAATACAGGATTTACTGCAGAGGAGAAGCATTTTTTAAGCTAAAACCAGACCCAGTCCCCATAGCCTGATGGAGAAAAGGCTGATACATTATGCTTTTCCCTTGCCAGACACTTCCTAGCTTTCAAACTCTGAGACTGTAACATCTTTGGGACTCAGACTCTCTCTTCACTTGTGTTCATACAAAGCCCAGTAGAAGGGAGGATGAGACCTGTGTAAAATGGGGAAGGATGAGCAGGATTCACAGGTGCGGTACCCCAGACTGCAGCACTCAGCCTGTACTCAACATCAAAGGAGGAAAATACTCAAAAACAGAAGAGCAAAACAAGAAAAAGAAGAGAATTAGATAATTTACAGAGAAGGAGCACGCAGAAGAGAGTTTAGAATGATGTGCAGACCAGCATGACATCCAGACATGCTTCAATCCTGCTTCCTTCTGGCATCTCAAGCCAATCTGAACTTTGGAAGTGCAAACACATACATGGCTGTTTTTGCAGTAACACCAAGACAAAAGGCAAGGAGAATGGCAACTACAAGGAGAAATGTCACTGAGCCAGAAATGGTAGAGGTTATTCCTTCAGTCTCTTTGCACCTTCTCCTCCTAGAAGGACAAGGCTGCTGGTGCACCAGAAACACCATCAGGAGATAGCAGCCTGCTTCAGTGGGAATGCAGAAAGATGAAGTACTTGAGGAGAGCTAGGGAAGGAGGGTGAAGCAGGTGCCACCAGCAATACTCTGGGGAAAGGTTCTGGACAAAGGACCATCCTCCCATCTCTTTAGGATTATATGGTCACTAAATTGAGCCATGCCAATGTGACATGCAGTGTCTGGGCAAAATGATTTTTCTTTGTTATATTTTTATATGAAATGTCACTGGGATGACCTTCAGGTGACCACTGAAAGCTGAGGCCACCTCATTCTGCAGTGTCATATAGTGAAGAGAGTCTTGCTCCTAAAGGCTGTACAGTCTGGAAAGTGCCTTCCAATGCAAAGGTGACATGGGCTACATAACAGTGCCAAGTATCACTATCTTGAACTACAAGCTTATTGACACGCACATATATATATATATATGAAAAATCATTTTTATCTTGGCTGTTCCACCTTAACCTGAATGTCTAACAAATATGAACAATTATTATTCATTAGAAAACCTACAAAACACAACGTTTAGTTGTAAGATCATCTATGACAACAACGAAACTCCTGCTTCCCTGTATCACCTGTTGACATCTTCAGAGGAAAAAACTGGTCTAAATATTTCTGACAGATTTTGCACCTTTGTCTCCTGGATTTAATCCCACCATAAAATCACAGAATTATTAATGGTGTGGGTTGGAAGGGATCTTAAAGTTCATTTAATTCCAACCCCAGTGCCATGGGCAGGGACACCTTCCATTAGACCAGGGTGCTTAAAGCCCCATCCAACCCGGCCTTGAACACTTCCAGGGATGGGGCATCCAAAGCTTCTCCGGGCAACCTGTGCCAGTGCCTCACCACCCTCACAGGAAAGAATTTCTTCTTAATACCTCAACTAAACATTTTCTCTTTCAGTTTAAAGCCATTCCCCTTGTCCAATCACTCAAGGCCCTCTCCAGCTCTCTCGTATCCTAACTCAGGAAGGACTATTATTTTTGCTACAACTCTAGAGCAAGGCCCAGTGATATGTTCCAATTGAAACAATTTTAACCATGATACAGAGGGGAAGGAGTCCACCTCTGGAATGAATGGCTTTCAGTAATTTTGGGTCAGATACTCCTCATTGGAATTCCAAATCCAAACATCCCAGATACTGCAGAAGTAAAAAGGGATGAAATTCAGCCCCATGCAAAGAGCTGAATTTTGAAAAGCAGGCTAATCCTCTGGTTATCAAGGGGTTGTGGAAATGTGAGCAGAGTCACAAAGCTTATATCATAAAATTTTTAGCACACAGTAAGCTACCTTATGCCCAAATAACTACCAAGCAAGGTTTGGGAAGTTATCAGAACCAGTCAGCAGAGGAGATGCAACAGAAAAGAGGTGCCAAAAAGCCTGTTTTGATGATCATGACAAAATTTCATGTTAAAAAAATTTCATCTTGTCTTTGAAGGCTTGGATCTGAGGTCCCCCCTGAAAAAGAACTAACCCTCCACCTCCAAAAATGATAGCATTTCCTAACAACCCAGAAATGCAGACCAAGGGTCTCTCTTTGCATGTGAGCTGTCTTGCCCCAAAAAGTGCAAAACAGGGTCAGATTTGCAGTTGTTTGGAGGAATAATGTCCCACTAAAGCCAATGGTGGCACCATGGTAAACAACGGTCAAATCCCAGGTGATCCATCTGAAGTTATTTAAAATTATTCAAATATCAGGAAAAAAATCCTCAAAACTTTGGCTGAGCCTGGTTCTGATTTTATCCAAACCAAATTCCCATCATTACAAAGTTCTTCTGAGTTGAGTCCCAGAATTAAGTGACACAGTCATAACCTGTAGCTATTCAACAAGCAGTAAAAATGCTCTCCAACACATTGGTCACTGGAAATGGATCCTCTATAGATAGTGCAGGAAGAGGAATAAACCAACAGGAGTAAAGCACAATCCTTGCCAAGGAGAGGTGAGTATACAAAAGAGGAACTCATGTATTCAGTTTACCTTTGGTGTGGGTGTGGGCGACTGGCCAAATGTGCTGGATGCATAGCCACAGAGAAACTACACGAAGCACAGGTAAAAAAACAAAACAAAACACAAAACAGAGACAGAGAAGAGCAAATAGTGAAAAGAAGGAATAACTGAAATGGGAGCCTGACATTTTTAGTCTTGGAAGTCCAGCTGTTACACATCTCATGAACAAAATGCATTAATTCTTAGATTTTTGTCTAACCCTTTACTGGCTTTTATCATTTGTCTTGATGTTCACTTCTCTGAATCTGAGGGAACCGCCAGTGTTCAGGTCTTGCTTCTTGGAAACAAACTTTATACATTTTTTAACCCCACTCTTTATCCATCCAATTTCAGCCATTTCCACTCTTCTTCCTCACACATCTCTGCTCTCAATATACAGTGGTTGGGAAGGTGCCAGCAACAAAACACAAAAATTGTAAAGAAATCCCTCCCTTCCTCCCTAATTTGAACCCCAAATCAGGTATTTTTGATAGAATTTAAACTTTTGCCAAGGGGAAAGCCATCCTGCCCCCCCCAGTTTCCCATTTGCTTTTCACTTTACAGGGTTCCATTCTTCACTGCTCCTTCTACCTGTTCCTTGAGCAAGCAGTGCTGCCAGACCATATCAGCTGATTCCTCAGAGGAACAGTGTACAACTCCCACTCAATCCGTAATTTCATCTGGCACCACTCAAAGCAATGTTCCTGTTCAGCAAACACATGCAGATAAACCCTCTCTGTGATGACCATGAAGAAATGAGACTTTACAGTCCCATGTGCTCCAGAAATACCCAGTTCACCACACAGGTTTCATTGTGTACAGATATTAGGTCTTTCAGGGACCAATCAGTTACTACAACATTCAAATATATAATCTCAACCAGTTTTTAAATTTCTCTGATCCGTGGCTTTCTCAAGTTTCTGGAATATAAGGACCCCATTTGAAAGACTGAATGTAAAGCAGATGTGGGCTTACTTGTAACTGACTCACAAAATCCTACAAACTCTTCAATAAGCTCCTGAGGACCAAAGTTTGGAAGGTGTTGAGCAAAATGCCTCAAGATTTGATTTAGCCCTTAGCAGAACAGCCACTTGTCTCTTTTTAAGAGAAGATGTTATATTTGATTGATCAAGCCTGAGTGTCTCTGGAAAGTTCCTCCACAGACTGCCTCACTGAAGCTTGGGGAAGGCATGCACAATTCCAAGACATTCCAAGGACACTTCACCACAGATCTTTGCTAAAGGCAGTCAATTTCTGTGACCCAGGCCCACTTGCTCCCTCTTTTGGGGCACATGTCCTAATAAAGGGGCTGCAAACATTACTGAATGTTGGTGGAAAGCAATGGCAAAAGCATCTCAGCCCCATGTTGGATCCTACTTGTCTGAGAATTTTTGTGTGGTGGCGTTCAGGGAATTAGTGCTCTCCAGGTTCACAGTGACACTGTGCATGACTAGGGCAGCTGGTACACAATGTTGGCTCTTCTTCCAGTTCCATGACGTCAGACTAAAAATATCTCATTCCAAAAAGAAACTCAGGCATCATTAAAATATCAAAGCACAGAGACCACCACTTGGGACAGATTCTGAAAATGTCTAGTGGAACTATAAAAAAACCCCAAAAAGTTTATGTTTAAAAAAAAAGGTTTCAGTTCTCAGATCCTAGACAACATCCAGGCAGACATCTCAACTTTGCTATTATATACTTCCAGCATATTTTAAAGAGGCTTTGGTAGGGATTCCTGTGAGAAAGCTTGCGTGACTGTGTAAACCCTTTCATTGATGCCCCAGAGTGCATCTCTGCTCTGCCCAAAGAAGAAAGAAATCACTTCCAAGGTCAACTGCAAAGCTTACACCAAAAAATAAAAAGCAGCAAGGAATAAGCCATAAAAAGCAAAGTAAGCAGCAGCACTGATGCTAAGGGAGTTAGTGTCTACTTCAACAGGAGTATCCACTTCTGAGAATAGCTCTGAACCCAACAGGAGTGTCATGCCAATTGGTAGCATAATTAGTAATTGATAAATGTTCTCTTATTCCAAATGAAGTCAAAAGGATAATGATCATTAATTTCAGCAGGAGCAAAACTGAATGGCTGAAGGTTATGAACAAGGCTTGCAAAGCAGCACATAGCATATTCAAAGAAATGTCTTGGGAATGTAAATATTTCCCTTGGCAAGTAAAGGAATTCAGCACTTACAACTTGGCACTCCTGAAAGTCCCTAAGTCCCTTGGTCCATCAGTGGCATTGGCTGGCATTTGGAAATGGGACTCCGACTGCCAAAAATCTTGTTTGCTTTGAAAAATGTTATCCCCACACCCTCTGCAGCCCCATGGCTTTTGCCTTGGGAAGGACTGGGGGATTTGGCCATAGTGACTGATCTGTATAGGCTTTCAGATTCTGCAAGACTGATACTTTAAAACACTTTCTACTTTAATTTTGGGAGCAAGGATGAGTAGAGAGATTTAAACGTTCAACTTCCTGAAGAAAATATCATACATTTGTGTTATTAAAGGTGAAATGGTCACAAATCTCAGCATTTAAGCTGGGATCCCAGTAATAAATGCTCAAATGGGGTGGAAAGGGTTCAAGCAATAACTCTGCCTTTCTCTGAAACTTCAGGGCGCACAGTCTTCTCTCACACTGAGCATGGAGTAAGCCCATAACCTCCTGGAGGACTGGAACCTTCTGGAGGACTGGGATGTGGAAAGAGGAGCTTTGAAGTTCAGCTTTCATAACTAGTGTTCCATCTCTCTGCTGTTGTAACAGTAAAACACAACTGTTCTCTCCAAATCCTGTTGCAGTGCTTAAGGACCAGCAAGACTGTCCTTTTGTTCTACTCTGGTCAACAAGTATTTGGCTTTTACTTGGACTCATAAAAAGGTTTGGGTTTGAAGGGACCTTCAAGGCCACGTAGTTCCAAGGCAGGGACACCTTCCAGTAGGCCAGATTGCTTGAACACTTGAACATTTCCAGGGATGGGGCATCCACAGCTTCTCTGGGCAACCTATGCCAGTATCTCACTACCTTCACAGGTAAGAACTTCCTAACACCTAATCTAAACCTGCCCTCTGCTAGTTTACTTCTCATTCTATTATACACACATCTGGATGACCTAACTGGAAGGCACAGTTATTTTTCTCTCAGATTTCTACAATCACAAACCTAATTGTTCCAATCCCTACACAAGTCTGAGGGGCTACCACAGCAAAAAAATAATATTTGATGAACCAAATGCAGTGAACTGGGGGCGTGAGTGTGGATGCACCCATGACACTGCATTAACACTTCCTGATGGTTGACTCTCACTAACAGGTTTGAAACACCCCAAAGAGCATCAGAGCAATATGACTCTGCAAATCTTCCACCCCTTCCAGGAACACCCCTCCTCCTGAATAAATATCTTCTCCCGCCTGCATTACCATTGCCACATCTGCTTGGAAGATCTGCTTGATGAATTTGTTTTTTGAGGAATGCACCAGCTGAATGATGTCTCCATGCAGCGTGTCCCTGTTTTTCTCCAAGAAACCTAGAGAAATAATGGGACAACACATAGATGACACAGTGCAACATGGTCAGCATGTGAGCTGCAAGCAGCTTCTGGGTTGTTGGATTACTGGATGTTCTTGGTGAGTTAATGGGAGAAATGAGTGGGCAGAGAGAGACCATGAGAAGGAAGACAGAGGTGCATCTTCAGACTGGATTGAAGATGCAGTGGTGCAAAGCACTGCCATTCTGTCACAGGCACACACGAATGAAACAGCACCAAACTCTGCAGCTCATGGGCACAGCTGGAGGGTCAAGTCATTGCAGCCAGAAAAGGAATACATTGACACTGCTGTGGACCACCACCCTGCCCTGCTCCAACACAGCAGCAGCTTGTCTGCCCATGAATATCCCCTCACCTCCTGCAGTACCCTAGGAGCTGTCCCATACCTTTTGTTTCGTAGTAAACAATTCCAGCAAAATGGTTAATGCCAAACTGGGTTTCATAGTTATTCTTCGGAGGAATGTAGTTGGTGTTAAGCTTGTGCTGGGAGTTCAGCTTGTGCAACATGGTGGCATCTGTACCCTGTACATGCATGAAAACATCTGACATTTAACCAAGGCCATTCCCATTGAAATAATTTTCCAGTCAATAGCACATTTCTTTCTTGTCTTGGTGACAATGTGCATTTATGTTGAGAAGTGATATGTTGGAGAAGGTACGTCAAGTGCAGAAATTACAGAAATTGATTAAATATCACTGGTATGTACTACTGTATTCAAAACAATGTTCCAAAAGGAGTATATTTAACATTATTTTCTCTTAAACTTTGCCAATAGATGTTTTTGAGCCTCTTGCAGGCATATTTTCCCATCAGAAACACTTGTTTCTGTGATACTGACAGAAGAAAATTTAAGAGAGCAATAAAAACTATAACTAGGTAGGCCACTGGTGAATGTGTGTTTGGGGCTGAGCAGATCTCTCTCAGGGTGCCAGCATGCAAGTGCAAAGGGGATAAAATCAGGAGAGTCACTGGCAGCAAGGCTGAGCCCAAAACACACCTTGGGGAACTTGCTCTCCTCATCAATGAGGGAGATGATGTTCATAGGCTTGATGGCAATCATGTCCAAGGCATCCTGGTTATCTGTGAACTCGATGTGCTGCCAGTTGATGTTCTCCAGGTTGTATTCCTCCTGCTCTAGTTTGAAGACGTGGCGCACAAAGAACTGTTGCAGGTTTTCATTCGCAAAGTTAATGCAAAGCTGCTCAAAACTGTGGAAGGAAGGTCAAGAAAAGGCCCTTTTATATACACCCTGGTTATTTTTTCTCTCTCCACGCTTGAAGCAATACTCTCAGACCTTGTCAACCACTCAGTAAGGCTGCTGTTGGCTGAGAATTTCCTTATTGGTTCAGACAAACAGTTTTTCTCCCAAAACAATGTGTTGTGTGTGGTCTAAATCAGTTTAGAAATGGATTGATTAGCTCTGGTCATTTCTCATATAGAAAAAGTCCTGGTCCAACCCAGCCCAGTTCACTTCAGGAGAGATGAAAGGACTGCAAGACCCTGAGCTTGGGCTTGTGAAGGAGGATACAGACCTGGTTCTCCTTTTGCAGGCTCCATACCTGTTCACAGTGAAGTTCTCAAAGCCAAAGATGTCAAGAAGGCCAATGGATCTCCTGATACTTTTGAGTTCCTGGGAAGGAGGTCTGTAAATTGCAGCATTGATCTTCTCCACGATCCACACAAAAAGTCGCCCATAAATTCCCTGCAACACCCCAAAGATGGAGCTCACTGAGACAGTTCAGCAGTCTGTCCCGCTAGTCCGTGTCACCATCTCACCCTTGATGGCATAGGTTCTCCTAAAGCACGGCCAACAACCAGACAGTCCCTGAGGACGTGCTCACCAACGGTTGTGCCAGACTCTTGGCATGGTTTAAAGCTTCAAGAACCATTATGTAGATCAAGGAAAACAGACTTGAAAGCCTAGCTAAAGGACAACTGAGAGCAAACCCCCAAATTTGGATAGTGCTAAATTTTGGATCTATGGGCTTGCTGTGAAGACAGACAGTCCTTTCCTTGGTTCCCACACATTTCTCTCTACAGATCAGCAGAGCAGAGCCATGTTACACTGCAAGAACATCTTGCTCACTTGAACAAGGGGCTCACTGAAACATTGCAACACTGGCTGAACAGTCTGATGATCTAATAACACAGATATTGCTGCTTCAGTAATTCCAGAACATCATGTTTTAAACTTTTATTAATTTTTATTTTATAAGCTACAGCAGCGTGACCAAGAGGGGAGCCCAATTCAAAAGCCCATCACCACTAGAGAAGACACTGCCAGGATTTGCAGGCTAGTGAGCTATCAAACCAGCTTGATCTACCAGTTCCTCACATAAAATGAGGATAAATGAGATAAAATGAAGACCCAAGCTGGCCAAAGCATGCCAATAATGCTTGTCTCACAATTTTACATGGGGCTGCAAACAGCACAGCAGTGATGCATACCTATCACATCAACCTTCATCATTCCAAAGCCTCAAGATGGTCTAAGTGCTCTGATGGCTTCTGGACTGCTCTATCCCTGGACCTGTGTTGTTCAGCTGCATTTACTGCTGCTTATGTTCCCAAATCCTGAAATTCAGGTGTGTGTGCTAGAGGTGTTGGTTGATTTACAGCAGCTGAGGATCTTTCTGGACACTGAGATAAAGTCATTTCAGAATGTTGGGTGCTTCTGCAGGTCCCCTTTGAATACAATCTCCAGTCCAGACTGCAAATCCCTTGCAGAGCAGGTTACCTAGGCTCCTTCCATCTCAACCCTTTGTACATCCCAATTAAAACACGGTTTCAAGGGCATTTGCTGATCTGAGCTCACACAGGCACCAAGGGAGACCCTTTTCCTGTGCAGTGGATGCTCCAGTCTCAGAAGGGGCAGATTTTTTCAGCTTATCAACAGAAGGCATAAGGAAATGCCCTAAGACTCACCTTTACAAAAGCGTCCCTCACATCCAGCGCTTGCTCCATGCTGAGCGGGGTGGAGACAGTTTCTCCCCTCGTGATTATAGTCCGGCTGGTAAGGCAGTTCATCACGTCCTGAGGCTCAACCTGACAGAGACAACACCAAACACAGCTGCTTTACAGGGGAGGTACCTCAAATGAAGACATGGGCATTTTCAGAGAGAAAAATTAACATTTTATACTGTATTTTAATCTGGAAGGTGTTCTTGTGACTTAGCATGAGATGTTAACGAGGTGTGGGAAGACAGGATGGGAAAGCAGAGCAAAGCCTGCAAAGCTGTATGCTACCAGCATGGGTTAAAGCTTTGCATCATCTTGACCCCTTTTCATACTTCTTCAGGGAAATGTCCACTCCCTAAGTAGACAGAGAAGTGTGGATCACACTCTGGGACCAGCAGTGCCTATGGAGATAAGATGATGTACCTGAGGGATCCCTGCTAGCTCTTGAGAAAGCCACTGAAGAATGCTCCAGTCACTGCATGGATGGTTTCAGTGAGGGTCCTCTCACCTCATTCCAGGTACACAGAGTATATATGACATCTGTCTCAAGTACCATTATGAACTTTCTTTATATCAGTGAGGGAAACACCCTACTTTAGGGACTGAGGTATTTTGGATGCCCTTTCTAGGACAATGTGCCACCAGAGTGTCTGTTCCTATCTGCTGGTATGAAGGGGAGCTCAGATAATTGGATCATGGAATCATAGGATATTTTGGGTTGCAAGGGACATTTAAAGATCATCTAGTTCCAACCCCCCAACAGGAACAGTTTCTGCTAGACCAGGTTGCTCAAAGTCCCATCACACCCAGCCTTGAACATGCCCACAAGTGGAGCAGCCACAAAATCCCTGCGCAACCTGTTCCAGTGCCTCACCACCCTCAGTGAAGAATTTCTTAATATCTAATTTAAACCTGTCCTCTTTCAGTTTGAAGCCACTCTGCATTGTGCTATCATTCCATGCCCTTGTCAGAAGTCCCTCCTCCAGCTCTCTTGGAGCCCATCTAGGTACTAAAAGGGGTTTTAAGCTGTCCCCAGAGCCTTCTCTTCTCCAGGCTGAAACACTCCAATTCTCTCAGCCTGTCTCCACAGAAGAGGTGCTCCAGCCCTCTGAGTATCTTTGTAGCATCCTCTGGCTACTCAGCCCAGATGGAGACATTCACCGTCATGCTGTCAATGCAGGACACAATATGGCTCATTGAGGCCTCTTCAGCCTCCTAGAGCTGGTGGTGCAAGGAGAGGCTGGCTCAGACAAAGCTTTTCCACAATACTAAAAACCTGGGATCAAATCAGAAAGGGAACAGCAGCACTGCAGGGCCACTGACCTCTAGCAGTGTTGCCGCCGTGATGAGCGATGCTGACTGAACAACCTCGCAGGCATCCAGGTTGTCATAGGTCCGAGCTGGGGAAAGAAAGGCAGAGGGAAAGCCATCAGCAAGGGATGTGCCTCTGAAGAAAGTGGATGGGGTGAGGGAAAGGGTCTTTCTCCACTGCCTCTGTGTGATGTCCTGGCAAAATCTGGCCATCAGAAGGGAGAGAAAAGTTCACACATCTGCTGGAGTCCTGCTGCTGGCTGCACAGGACCCGTACTCTGCTCTGCCAGACCAGATAGTAAAGAATGTAGAAATGTTTCTAGCATCTAAGTGCTTTAGGTTTCTGTCTTCCAAAGAGGCTTTTAAAATCACTGTGTCATTTCTGACAGCAGAGCTGTTTGGTACATTTACAAAGGCATATCCAATCACACAGGCACCTGTCAAACACTCCATTAGTCTCTCTATGTGAAACCTGAGTCTACTGAATGGCCTGTGTCCATATTCAACCTCACAACACTCAGAAACGTGGATGTCATTGAGCACACTGCAGCCTGGCAGCGCTCCTGTGGGCAGGTGGAATTATTCCTTATTCCTTGTCCTTATAAAGCCACAATAAACACCTGAGTCCCTGGCATGGCACCGCGGCAGGTGTTCTGAATACAGCCCTCCATCCCTAAGCTTGGCTCCCTGTCAGCAGGCAGAATAAAGAGCAGCAGTGCACTGGACCATGTATTTTCTCCTTTTACCTTCATACTGCAGGTTGCCCATGTGCAGGATGGCAGCGAGCAGCTTGGAGATCTCCCAGTTCTCGGTGTCGGTGAACATGAGGACCTTCATAGCGGAGCGGATGTTGGCATACTCCTTGCTGTCGTCTCTGCCATCACAGGTTGTGCAGTTACCCTGGGGAGGCAAATGGGGCACACACTGCATGGAGCAAAGCCAGGGAGCACCGGGGTATAACCCTAAGCAATCAGGGCATCCCCCAGAACCAGCAACCTTTTGTTTAAGGGATGATGCTGAACTTGTGGATCTGGCTCTGCCCTTTGTCATATTCTATGATTCAGTGCTGAGCCCTGTGACCTACACTTACCCTGTCGTCCCCAGGTACCCTGTGTCTGACCATCAGCAGAAGAGAAAAAGCTCTCTGAGATAGGGATAGAGAGCTGGAGGCTCCCACTGATCCAGTTAGAAAGCTGGGTCCCAGCCTTGCTGATGATGCACCAGCCTTAATTACATCTGCTTCTATCAGCTCCTCTGGATATCAACACTGGTGTATAGGGAGTGGGGTTGGAGACTGCTGGCTCAGTCAGACACTTGGAGCACACACAGCTCAGCCCCATATTCTGCTGAGAACGTGCCATCCAGACAAGCACTCCTCTACAGCCATCACTGCCTCAAGAGCAGCAGGTCTTATGTAACACCCTGGCTACTTCCAAACATGTGGCATGGGCACCATACACCATCCCATCCAAGCTTGTGTTCTACTTCACAGAAAGTGTGGAAATAGCCTGGTCTAGACACAGGGATTAAGGATTTCCACTAAGACTATGAGCCTTGTGGTGGTGAGACAAAGAGATCTGTCAAACCCTGTGGCTAAGGCTCAGGAAGGTCATAACCGGCAAAGCAGCTCTTGGCTGCAGAGGCGCCTCTCTTTTCTTTTTCCCTTGCTAAGGACCTTTCACCACATCACCCCACCAAACCTCTGTTTCACTGCTCTCTCACCATGGCAAGGTAGTTGTAGTCCGTGGCTTTCCCAAGACCCAGCTTCTTCTTCTGCTCCACAGTCATTCCTCTCAGCATGCAGTAGAACACGTGGTAATTCCTCTCGTCCTGGGCCTGCAGGAGAAGAGCAAGTGTCAGCTCTGTGAGGAGAATGGCATGGCAAAGGTTGGCTGCCTGTGCCTTGCAGGTGTATCACCTTACCTGCCTGCACACCCGGGACTTCTCCAGCAGGTACTGCTCAATCTTTGCCCCCTCTATGGCTCCCCTTTTGTTGAAGTGGATGTCGATGTACTTCCCAAATCGGCTGGAATTGTCATTACGGATTGTCTTTGCGTTCCCGAAAGCTGCAAGAATTATGGTGCGTTAGAGAGGATCTGATGCAGGGAGGATGATGGATCTGGTCTCATTGTGGGGGAAAAAGTCAAAAGAGTGAGGCTGAGAGGGTTAAAAGCAGCCCCAAAGCCTTTCCTTAAGTTTGGCTGGATCAATTTCATCTCTTTTTCAGGAAACAAGATGTATATCAGATAACTTTCCTTGGAAATACAGAGAGGAGCACAGAGGAGGAAGCTTGGGAATGGGGTGACCTTATCCAGGAAGAAGGGCTAGGACAGCAGGATTTTGGCAGCAGCTGATGAAATTAGAAGAGAGTTGAGCAAGAGTGGTTACAGTGTGAAAGGTGACACTGTGCAGAAAATGACAGAGATGCTGGTGAGAGATTTGATGACAGAGAGGGAAAGAAAAGGGAAAATACGTCCAAAAGGCAAATACAGACAACTAAGCCAACCTCCAGTGGGAGACTTCTCCCTGCAAGCAGACTGTGCAGAGAAAGGTACCCGTGTCCATCCTCTGTTGGGTGTGGATGAGCGCCCTAAGCCAGCACACCCTGCAATTTCTGCTCCAGGATTTCTGGCAGGTGATGGACATGCACTTGAATTACAGAGCCTCTCTTTCCTGAATCGCAGCAGTGACTAAGTGCATATTCAACAGTGCCCTGTGTGCTTGTCACGTTTCTGTTGGTTCCTAGATGGTTATTTACCAAGAAGAGGAGGTAAAAATCATAGAATGGTTTGGGTTGGAAGGGACCTTCAAGATCATCTAGTTCGAACCCCTCTGCCAAGGGCAGGGGCACTTCCCACTAGACCAGGCTGATCAAACCTCTATCCTTAGAGAACAATCCCAATGTTATTCTTTAAGGAAAATGCAATTTTTCTGTGTAAGCATAAAAGGTACATCTGGCATCATGTTTGGTCAAGAGGGTTAGATAACCTATTTAATTTACAGATATCCAATTAAAACAGTGGGGTTGATCACAGTAACAGCCTGCCAATGAACCTATTAAGGCCACAAGCTGATTCTCATTATCTGGTTCTTTCTTGGACTCCTGTATTTCTTTTTCTGCATTCTGCTTCCATTCACTGATCTTGGAAGGAAAAGGTGGGATTTGCTATTGGATACAGCCAGCACAAGGTGCTGTGAAGCTCAGGTCCTATTAAACTGATGTTTTATGGAACCATCAGAGTATAGGAATAGGATTTTTGCTACTATGGCCAAAAAAGCAAATAATTAGTTAGCTGAATGCAACACTGATGGGACATTGAAGCTCTGCATGCTGGAGCTCACCACCAGCACTGGAGGAGGTGGTGAGATTTTTCAAAAGAGCTTTGATTGAACATCAGATACTCAAAAAAGTATTAATCAGCACTTTTACATACTACACACAGAATTATGTAAAATTCAGGGGTTTGGATGGATTTTCTGCGGGGGGGAAAAATACTGTTTTAAGTGGAAAACGAATTTTATTTCAAAGTTTTAAGTAACTAAACAGTTGAAAAAAATAATACAGGTCTGCTGAAATGCTTTGCTTTCAACAACAGTTGTCAAAAATATTAAAGGAAACATTAAGAGCTCAAATCAGAGAATATTAGTCTTGTGAAAAATAAATTTAGACAGAAAGAATCTGAATGTGTTGTCTAGCAAAAGTGTACTTCAAAAAAATTTTTTGTCACTGTTTTGGAAACTCAAAGTGTGACATAAGTGATTTAAATTTGGTTATATTTTATGGTTCTTGAATCTGTTTCTTATTTTTTCCAGCAAAAGAATTCTTTATTATCTGAGGCCTCACCTTCCAAGATGGGATTTGCCTCCAGGACCTGCTGCTCAATCCAGGAGTGCTGACCACTGATTGCTGCCAGGAATTGCAAAATTAGTTTTGTGCTTTCTGTCTTCCCTGCTCCAGATTCTCCACTGCAAAGACAACAAGAGTGGAGGTCAGTGAAAGCCATGCTGCATCCCTGCCAATGTCCCTCCCTCTGTCTCCAAAGGAACTTCTGTCTCTTTGTCTCTTCTGTTAGTGTAGGCAGGATGAGACCACTAAGGATGGGTTTCCAGCATCCCAAGGATTGGATGTGGGACAAATGGTAGGACATGGTACCAGACAGCTTCCAACCAAGATCCAGATTTGCTCTGTGTTCCATTTGGCCCAAGCTGTTGCTTGAGTTTGGGTATCCCCAGCAAATGCCATCATTCAACCGGCACTAAGAAGGTCGTGAAATACTTTCTGTCACTCTTTTCCAGGTATGATCACCAGACCATGACCCCGTGGTCCAGGATCTAGCTGTTCCCATGGGACATCTTCATCACCAGTCTTGAGCTGTGGTAAGGCAGACTCTGAAATACAGCCTTTTAACAGCAGGGACTTCCACAGGTCTCCTAGGCTTGTTCTAACAAGGAGCAGGCGAGAGAGGAGAGGCTTATGGGGCAGGAAGCCAGAGCTATTCCTCAAACTTTTCTCTTCACTGACAGATAACCTCAGTTATCTTGTGAAAGGCTGGACAGAAATATTTGGGTGAGTCTATGGCATATCTGATACATGAGGTAGCCAAAATAAGTGACTGAAACAGACCTTCCTGACATTGAGTATCCAGCCTTGGCCTCATGGGCAAATTGTTTCACTTTTCAGGCCACTGGCACACTGCCTTGACTCTCCTATGGGCCCCACATGATGCTTTTTTAGACCAGCAAAACAAGCCTTACTGAATGGCCTTTACAGACCCATGTATCTGAAATACTGCACACGGGATGTTCCAGAGTTATGGTTTTTCATTCAATGAAACTTAGGGTAGGCATGCCTTGGGGAAAATGGTGCCTCAAACGAAAAAGATTGTGGGTTCAGAATTTATAGGATCGTGTTGGAGGGCTGAGGACATCAAATCTGGCTCATTCCACCATTTGGGGCAGATACTGGAGGGAACTATACCCATAATTGTGACCAGGCACTCCTTGGTGCCCAAGGTTGATCAGTCCAGAGCAGAGCCATGCATGGAGACACCGTTCAGGAGTGTGACTGACCACAGGCCCACTGACGAAGCTTGTCCCTGACCCTTCCTTGTGCAGAAAGTATCGATGTTCGTGTTTTTGATGTCTGTAGGAGTACTGAGCTTAAATTTAAAATTATTAATTATAATTATTAATTTAAAAGTGGAGGTTAAAAATGAATGTGAGATCTATGGAGTTGTAAGGGTAAATACCAAAGTATTGATAAAGCACCTCTACTAGGAACAGAGTGACTGCGAACAGAGACCTCCTCCGCACTGGGAATACGTGGATGGAAGATCTAATCAGTCATTCTATGTCTGACTCTATCTCATAAGCTGCTCCAAATTCAATGTTGCATCTGCTCAGCACCTGCTTTCAGGATATGGCCCATTTGGAAACTCAGCAACTCACCTTATGATACAACACTGGTCCTTGTTGTTGCGCTGCATGTTGAAGTAGCAGTTGTCAGCAATTGCGAAGATGTGTGGTGGCATCTCACCAATCTTTTTGTTGGTGTACAGGCGTATCTGCTCAGGTGAGTAGATGGGTAGGAGCTGGTAGGGGTTTACTGCCACCAGTATTGAACCAGTGTATGTCTGGAGGAGAAGCACATGAAGGTTTATGGGGACAGTGAGGCGTAGCCAAGAGACTTTAGCAGCTTGGATGGGATGTGGATGGAGGCCAGAAAAATCAAGGCTTTTTAAAAGCTGGATGAAAGATGATGCTCAAGTCAGAGATGCTTGCAGGGGGAGCCTGGAGTAAAATGGGAACAGAAGTCCCAAAATACCTAAATTGCTCATGCACAGCATGGTTTCAAGCCTTAATTCATATTTTGTATGCTCTCAGCTAAGATTCAGAGTCTTAAGAGAAGCTCCTATTTGCAAAAATATCACCAGAGCCAGCATATATCCATACATATCTACTGCATTGCATGTACAATGAGAAACCATCACATGTCAGGTGAAAGAAACCTGACAACCATTCCCATATCTCAAGGCAGGACCAGCTGGATCCAAACCATTCTGACAGAATACTTTCTAACCTGTTTTTATCAATCCACAGCAGCTGCTAAACTTCCCTCTGCAATGCATTCTTCTCTGCCACCTCTGCCTAACCAAATCTCTCCATACATCAGTTTAAACCTTATCCTGTGCAGATGGCTATTGCCCACAAAGTCCTGGCATATCCCTTCTCATCTATTTCTGAAATTTTGTAAAAGGCCTTTGGTCCAGCTGTCCTGGGCCTTGGGTAGCAAACTCCTCTGTAGTATCTTGCTCTTTCATTTCTGCCCTTCCAGAAGCTGTTTCTTTCAAGCCTCTCATCAAAGGAGTCATGAACTTTGTTATCTTGCTCAGATGCAGTGCCGAGGTTAGGAGGTTTGGTCACATCCCAAGCTCAAGGCAGAGAATAAGGACCTCCTTCCCCTGTTTCATCTGTCTAAAAGTCAGTGTCTAGAGCAGGTGAGTCAATGGGCCTCCAACCTGGGTTAGCCAAGGGGCATGAGATGAAGGCTGCTTTGACTCTGTGACTTCAAAGAATTCAAGTCACTTTCTCTAGGTTAATTTTTAGCAACTGAAGTTACAAGATTAATTTTACCTTTCTTTCCTGCTGGAATCAGCTGTGAAAGTGCCCCCACTACTACATATATTTTTTCAGGAAACAAAATAAGTAATTTCAACATTCATATAATCCTTATGGGTTTTCATCTGCACGGCCTAAACCCAGTAAGGCTTTGGCACAAAGCAGCAAAGTGGCACAGCCAAGGATGCTTGTGAGAGAGAAGAAATAATTTGCCACCATCTGTCCAAAACTTGCCACCAGTTCAGGCTTCCTGAAAGCAGCCAGTAGGTGGCAATTGTGTCCCATAGTAGGGAGGATGAAAGCCATTAGGGGTTCCTCAACTTCTACACTCATGGCCAACACAAGAGAGCAACTTTCAGTTCAGTCCCATATGAGGTTTGACTTTACAGTGCTAACTGAGAAAGGACACAGTACTCTTCTCTGTAACGGGGGATTATGTGCCAGTAAGGGAAAAAATATCTTTGAGCTCCAGAATAATGTTGTCACAACTCCAAAGGATAGAAATTGGCTGTGAAATCATGTAGACTGGCTTTTAGAAGAAGGCAGTATTGAAAAAAGGGAGCAGAGACATCCCAGAGGAACCTTCAAAGGGGGCAGAACAGGTAACCTCAGTGCTCAGAGCAGGAGGGAGCTCAGTTTCTGAATGGGATTATGACACCAAGATCCCTAATGAAGACTCCTTTGAGTCTTCATTACTTCATTCATTTCCTCTTTACAATTTATCACCAGCTTAATTTTAGGGACACTTTTCATCTTCCTTGAGCTTTTTTTTTTTTTTTTTAAATCTAACTCCTTGCAGAGGTCTCTGAAATCCCAGAATTTCAGTCACACTGGTCTGCCCTGCCACAAATGTAAACAGAGAGGCTTTTAAAGGTGTTAACCATTAGGTATTCTTTCTGGATGCTCCCACTGACCCTTCCCTTGTGATCCACAAAACACTTTGTCAGCATGAACTCTTGTACTATTGCTTGTTTTCGTAGGTCATTCCTCGTTGATAAATAATCACAATTTACCCAATTCTCACAGCTGACAGAAGGCAAAACTTTGTACACTCTGTTGATCAGGGGCCAAAGGGCACTTCCAACTAAATAGTAGCTTACTGGTTTCTATTGCTGGGTGATGTCAAAGCCCTTTTCTATTGGAAAAATAAAGCTTTACTGAGAGCAGGGACTCTGCCGTAGCTGACCACAGGAACCGCATCCCATAGCAAATTCATTACTGCCTGCATGACCTACATTTTAATTAGCCCCAAACAAATCCTTTCTGAGCCTGCTTCCCTCGCTACCCAGAACACCATGGCTGACTTCATCTGGATTGTTACGGGGTTAAAGCTCTACCAAACAGTACTGCATTTGGGCAGCCTTAGAGAGCAGCAGCAGGCACTGGTTTCATCTCCAGATAAAAGAGATTTAACTTTACTCACAAGTCCAAACTCCCCACCAGACTCTCTTCCTATTCAGCACAGTTTCTCTTGCTGTGTGCAAGCCAAACTAAGGGCAAGAAGCCCTTGTTGAAGTTTTTCATATTTTGCTGCAGACATTTCTTCCCTTCAAGTTAAGGTCATTACTGAGAAGCACTTAAAGCTTTAACCACGTTCACAGGTTGGGGACTTTCAAGCTCTGGAAATGTGTCACAACTTCACCATGTGGGTCAAGCTCTGCCCCAAAGCAGATGGATGCTCTCAGTGCATTTATGAAGTAGCAGCAATGGTGGTGCAAAGTAAATGAGAAGGCCACAATGGTGAACAGAAAAAGGTGATCCAGTGGAAGGCATGATAGCAATTGCAAATGACATTGCCAAGAGTCATACTTACCCTCCCGCCACAGTTTGTCTTATGAGTAAAATGTGAGGGAGAAGAAAAAGGGAAATTATATTTTATTAGAGCAGAACTACATCCTCCACAAAGCTAAGGACATGAGGGAACAAGAGGAACTGAAGTCCCATTGGAAAAGAAATCATTTACTCAGCAGGCTCAGAAATCCTTTCAACTAGTCTTTAAGACAGTGCTAATTGTACCATAGGAAAAAAACACCTCAGCAGACTGGGTGTCCCCTGCATACATGGCATCCATATGTTGGTACCTTGGCTTTGCAAAACTGTCATCAATATTTACCACATCCAACACAAATCTACTCCTCCTAGTTCCATCACTCCTAATAGATGAGATCTAAGGTTTGGCTCCTGAGCCTCCAACTACACACCTGTAGACAGAAGTGGTTTGCTTACCTCTCTATCAAGCTATGCACTCTCTGTCATTTTGAGAGTGTCATTCTGATTTTGAGATTGCACTAATTGCTGTGCCGTGCCCAGTTCCTGGGCTGGCACTCTAAAGCCATTAGTGGTGTGGAGCAATCAAGACATGGTAACCTGGAACCTCTGTGATGCAAATGTCCTTGTGGGATGTGGCCATCCTTTAGGCAGGAACTCTGTAGGACACATTGCACTGTCACCATCGGACCAGAAGAACTTGTAGAGAAACTGATGTGGTTATTGTGTCACTTCAGCCCAAATCACCACCCACACTCACCTCCAGGCTAAAAGCTGCCCTTTGCATCAGCCCTTATTAGGATGATGTTGCCAAACAACACTTTGCACAGTGGTGTTTGTGTTCCTAATCTTCCTGGACGCCTGTGAATAGCTTGGCAAGGGAGCTCAGAGACAGAGGTTTTTCGAAGGAGCTTGGTGTATTCACAGGCAATATGATGATACTGTACACACAGAATTGTATCTGAGGACCTCAGGTCACTTGGAGAGGCAACAGGTATTTGCTGGATAACACAGACACCCCAAAAGAGACACACGGACACCACTGAAAAAAAATATCCAACATGATCCAAACTTTCTCTGAGAGAGCAGCAGGAATCCACTTTGTGCCACTGCAGGGTGCCCACAAGCAGGGGAAAAAGGGGCAATGCTCAATGGGTAAATTCAAGTTCCTTGAATGAGCCAATCAGCTACAAATTATTGGCCATCTGTACTTCTCAGGTGGCATTCAGGTTGCTTGAATTCAGTTATCCACATGAGTGCCGCACCTGACCTTGAAGGCTCTGTGCTCTGAGCTGGGGGAGGTTGGACTGTAGACCTCCAGGCTAAAATTTCCTTCCATCATAAACTCCTCTATGATATCCAAGCTCTGGTCAGCTCTAAAGCATCTGAGAGGCACTTCTGTTTGCATGGCTGAAAAACAATCTTGTCTCTGCTGGCTCTACTGACACCTATGGGGACTGCCATGGATGCCTATGGAGACACCACCTCAGGTATGAATTGGAGCTATTAACTTGCTAGTTTATCATAATAAATGGCAAGAAAATTTGATTATAAAGGGAGAAACCCAGTTCATCTAACGTGGGAATAATTTTCTGATTATATTCTTTTTGTCTAAACTGACAATATAGGGCCTTAGGCATCATGAACAACAAATAAAGTGTCTGAGTCAGAGATGCATTTGGAGGTCTCTATTGTCCTCCAAGCTTTGGGGACTTACGGGTGCCTTTTCAGCACCCATGTCCCCTTCCTCCAGGATTGGACTCCATCTCTGAAAGAAGAGATGGATATCTCCCAGAGAGGGGCAAGGAGCTATCAATCATATAAACAGCCTATGCAGCAGACTGGTGTCCTCTCCATCACTGCCCAGCCCTAATCCAAAATCATCCTATCAAAAAGCACTGGACATTAAGCAGTGATGAACAAACAGACTTGATAGATAAAATCCCACCCACACTCTGTTAGCTTAGCTTTTTTTATCTGTGAAGTCTGACTGTCTTGCAATTTCCTCCAGCCTGAAAATCTAGTAGTCTCTAAAGTCTTTTAAAAATTAAATGACCAGGAGGCTTTGAAAAGGCCTTCAAAGGCACAGCAAGCACTTACCTGAACATCTGAAAACTGTAGGATTTAAGAGTAATACCAAATTTTCCATATTTGCAGAGGCTGTTTGAGTTATCATTATCTAGCAGCAAACATATGTGCACTCTGAATTTCTGTCTGAAGAACGTGCAGGAGACTACACAGCATAGAGAACATTGACAAAACCAGCACAGAGACTTGAATGCTGACTCCTGTCCTGCTGGGGAGGTGGCCTTTACGATGCTGTCACACAGAAGAGAGATGCAGCTCTGACTGGTTCCCTGTAAACCCCTCAATCTGTGAATGTCTGTTTGGATTGGCAAGGCTGCACTGGGTCCACTGAGCATGACATGACTCAGCTGACCTAAGGAAGGACACTGCTGTCCTCAGAGATCACTGCCAGGATCCCAGGCAGCCCAGGGCTAATAAGCCATGAGCACAGACTGGGAAGGTTTTTTAGAGGTGTTCTGGGAGCTGCTCACTTCTTTGTTCCCAGTTCCCATGCATGCCCCTCATCATCCTTTCTCCACCCCTTCCACCTCCAGCAATGGTTGTCTTCAGCCCCTTGGGTTAAATGAATTAATAGTTCAGGGGGAGAGGGCAGAAGGGTCACATTCAGCATGTAGTTTACACTCTACAGAAGTTTTTGCTTTGGAGTGACTACAACATGCTCATGGCCTGGGTTGAACTGGTTACTCTGTGTGCAGAAAGCTAATGCATATGCCCAAAACTTTTATAGGCCAGGACAGCAAGGTAGTGTGGACTTTGCCTACCACCTAACTCATGGAGTCTTTCACTGGGGCATCTAGAAGCTCAGCAATGTCCTCCAAAGTCAGAAGCCCTTTGCCGCCTGGGACAAGGTGAAGGTAGAAACCCAGATGCTCAGTTCAGTCAGAGTTCCCCCCAACATGGGTTCCCCAGAGCCAAGGAGAGCAGGGGGTGGAGTGCAGAACGAGAGGTGAGGTGAGGTGGACACTCACATAGATGAGGTGCTCCCGATAGCGAATCAGCAGGTTCCTGAGAATTCCTGCCTCATTCAGGTCCCCCAGGCGGATCATGTCCTCCACTCCATGGATGGAGGTGGGGTGCATGGGTTTGATGTGGCTGGCATTCTGTGGGGAAATCCAGTGCTCCTAGGAAAAGAGCAAGGCCACAGAAAGGTAAGTCAAATGAGAGACCACTTGGATGAAAGACACAAACAGCCCACCCCAAAGAGAAGGACCAGATGGAAGAACATACACAAGAGATCATCAGCACATGTGCCACAGCTTCTATTCCTGGGGCAAGGCAGTGATGAATTTGAAAGATTTGTAACAGAAGAAGGAAAACATCTTTTTATTGGAGTTTTATTGGAGCAACAAGAGACAGGAGACATAAGCCATCTTGGCAGGAGCCTCCTCCAGGGCAACATGGTCATCCAGCACATCAGGGGAGTTTATAACAAATAGCACATTTGTCTTCCTCTTCACAACTGCATTTTCACATCACTAGTTAACCCTCTCCCACAAAATACTGTTGAGCAGAGAGAAGATGATTTAGAAAAGGAGAAAGGGATGGACAGGGCTGGCAAAGTCATGCTTTTATTGGCTGTGTTATTTAGACTCAGCACTTCTAAGGGCTTCAAAAGCCACTACAAATTGCCCACAAGAACCTTGCCAAACCAAATCTCTATTACTCTTGAACGGAGTGAGAGCATTTACAATTACCTCAGCCAGAAAAAAAAAAAGAAGCACAGAGAACCACCTTGATACAGACCTTACTCTAAAATAGCCACCACTGCACAAAAACAGAGGTGGGAAATTGAAGGAGAAAGTGTTTTGGCACATCAGGTATTGGTAGGAAGTCAGGAAGAACTGGATAACAACAGAGGAACCTCAGGTGTAGGTGGGTTTGCTCAAATAACTACTAACTAAATGTATTTTGGGGGCTACTGCTATCATTGTTCTCAAGAAGGTTCTCAATTTTGCACTCCCAGTATAGCCACGAAAACAGGGACACAACATTGTCTTGTCTTTACAAATAGAAAACTACGGCACAGTTGATTCCCAAGGACATACAGGAAGTCCATAACAAAGTTGATTATCATGGCCCTGGGACCCCTGGCCTAGCAAGGCCACAGAGCTGAAGAAGGGACATCACAAGCCTTTGTACGTACATTGCCTTCATCATCCACGACCTGGATCTGTCCAGAGTCACACAGTTTAACCACCGCTCCAATGGGGACGTCAAATTCCCGTCCGGTTTTGAGGTCCATCCACACATAATCCCCCTGGAACCAAAGACAGCAGTTACACTCAGTGCTGCAGGGAGTTCAGCATCCCTTGGGACACAAGCAGTTGATGTTTTGTAGCCAAGTCATTAGCACAAGTCAAATTACTTCCCTCACAAACCACAAACCACCCCTTTTCACAGAGGCTCAGGAAAGCAGATGCTTTGCATGTGGCACTTGGGGATGTGGTTTAGTGGTGAACACGCTGCTGCTGGGTTAATGGTTGGACTCGAAGATCTCAGAAGTCTTTTTCAACCTTAATGATTCCATGAATCTGTGAAATCCCCTGCAAGGTGCCAGCAGCAGAGCATGGTCCACACAGCGTATGGGCTGAACTCTCTGCTGTTCCACTGCCCTAACTCTGCTTCTCAAGCTCATGCGTGGTTGTTGGTCACAGAGTGGTTACAGAACAGTGATACAGGCAGAAAACCCCACCCAGGTAGAGGCTTTTCTCTGTGTAATGTACAAACCTAGGAAGTCACATTTAGGAGATGGTTCTGAGCTCTGCTAAGCCTTATCTGGAGGCTTGGGGAACCTTTCTTCCTTGCAGAGAACCACTATCAGATATTCCTTGGAGACTGCTGAAAAGGGAATGACTAAAGATGGGTTAAAAACATAAACAGAGAGGTAGATATGTTCTTCTTTAGGAGTTCTTCCACCTACAGCAATGTGTAGGTGGGCTGTTTGTATTTAATACTTCTCAATGGATTTTATCTGCTGTGAGCACTTCCACTTGAGTCCTGAAGCTGTGCAAAGTTTTAGCATCCGTAATCCCAAAAGGCTGTGTCCTTTTACATGTTTCAGATGTTTTACCTTTTTCATTTCAGAGCTCTGTGTTTTCATTTTGAAAGACACAGCAAGCCGTTGACCCCTATCCACTCACTTCATGTCACTACTGATCCCATACACCTCTGTCAGTCCTGCTGGGCAGGGAATATCTGCTCATCAGCTCTGTGGATATTAAATTACTCAAATGCAAAAAAGCTTTTAAAGAAGCTGTTTTCCTTAACACAAAAGCAAACTCCAAAATAACTCCAAACTAAAGCCCCAAGCAGGACCCATGCTGGAACAAAGCAAAATTATTTTCCACCCCTATTTGCAAGGTGAAAGGGTATTAAAATGGGGAGGAATCTAGTTGTCAGGTATGTTTTCATTCATGAACCTGAGATTAATGCTGTGGACTTGTAGCCCCACCTAACACCACATTCTTGGGGACCAGCTCCACTTGTACCTATTAAACGTGATGCAAATGTGGTATCTACCTTTTGAGGTCCTGAAAAACTGCTGGGAGAGGGAGGAGGGAAAACCAGGATGCATCACTTTGCATGTGCTCTGATACAACCCCTTTCCTGAGTATCCACTATTAACCATTTCTGCAGACAGAGCATAGTTATAGATTTGGTTTGGCCCAATAGCTGCTAAACAACGCTCATCTCTGTGCTGGGTGGTGGCAACTGGAGACGTCACCATCCAAATTATCCATTAAGACTTCCAAGAGACACAAACCTGTGAGTACCACCAGGATGTAAGGTTATACTCAGGGATCCACACATTGAGAAACTACACACCAGGAATTCCCAATCATTTTGTGGCAGACTCTACCCTTGGCAGTTGCTTGCTAGGTTTCCACTAGGATATCAACAGTCATCCTGCTTTCATGGAGCTCAGGATCCAGTCCTTAGCTTCAGTTTTCAATTCCTCAGAGGGTTGTGCTACAGCTCTAAGTATCTTTATCCAGCTCATAAAAATATAATATTAATATATTTTTCTCATTAACTGTCTTATCCTCACATCTCATAACTCAGTTAAAAAGGCAAAAAAATCACAACTAATGAAGGCAGTGTCAGGAGCAGATACGTTATAAATCCATTTATATTAATATTTATTTTTTAGCTCCTTTGATCTAAGACTCTCAAAGCATTTCAGAACACTCAGCACTGTTATACTCTCTGCATCACTGGGCAAATTCATGCACACGGTGGGTAACCTGATCAAGGTGTCAGCAAGAGACAAGCCGGGTTGCTCAGTTTCTGCTCAGCAGAAAACCTTTCCAACACCTTAGTGGCTCTGTAAAAATTGCTCTTCATCAAAAATCCAAGAACTGTAATGCCATTTTAAAAAAAAACCTTCTAATACTGAATAGCTGTAAAAGCAGCCTGCTTCATATGGTGTATTACCACACAGCTGAGATAAAAGGCAGTCTGCCCTCCCCAAGGTAAATTGATACTCTGCTACCACTAAGGCAACTTCTGTGCTTTGTCTGCCTAATGCACAGAGTGCTCATCCCCTCAAACTGCTCTTTTTAAACCCATTAAAGTGCAGTCCTTAATACTGTTGAAAAAAGTCTTATGGGATGGGCTAAGCTGGTAAGCTCAGGAAGGTCGAGGGAGTTATAAAATAACATCACTTATTAAGAGTGCCAACCCATTTCCTTTTCTGACTTCAATCAATTTCATATAAACCCCGTGGAAGTCAGTTACATTCCTTCTGCTGAAGCAATCACCCTCGGATCAGCCCCAAACCCAGCAGATATATTGGGGATTTCAGGGCAAATCAGGGTGATTTATGCATTTACCAGCTGTGGCTCGTAAGTTGCATAACCTGTCTTGTGCCTACACTGGTGCAGTTTATTTCCCAAAATACATGACAGAGTACTGGAGAAGTGAGAACACCACCAGACCCTTTACAGTATCAACATGGTTTGCCTCTTCCTCCTCAATGCAGCCAGTGGGTTTTAGTATCCTTCCAAACTAGAAAAATCTTCCAAATTGCTCTGGGGCAGACCCTCAGGACCTCACAAACTGGGGACAGTGACAACCAAACAGTGGTGCAAGAGGAGGAAACACCACACACGGATCCACACAATTCACAGAGAGGATCTTTAGGAGGAGCTTCTAAATGTGAAGAGCAAGAAGGTTGCACTGCAGGGGAGCTACAGTGCTTGTGGGGGGGACAAAGGAGGAAGGTGAGAGAAGCTGGCGTAAGCAGTACAAGGATCCCATCAACAGCAAGACAGATTTCAAAGCAGCCTGAAAGTTTCCAGTCACGCTCAGGGCTTGGGACCCCCTATCTTACCGCTAACATGGTCGTGGGCTTCAGGACCTGGTTGACATTGCGAAGTAGTGTCCATCTGCCCTGGTCTCTCTCCTGATCTTCCACCACCTCAGGGCATGGCTGCATGAAAACGACTTTCTTCTTCTTCAACATCTCCAAAACTTTGCGGTGGTATTTGTCCCTCTCTCTGCTTTCTACGTGTATTCCACCATGAATGCCCGGATACGGTGCCCGGTTTGCTCTAGCCCTGCGGCGCGACCATGCCTGCTGCTCACAGGACACCCTCTGACCTGATTCACAATATGGCTCTTGGTAAAGATCTTCTCCTAGCAGGAAAATTTCCACGCACCAGCCATGGTCCTCCCCTGGCCAGCTGACATGCTCACTGTATGTGACCAGCCCTGCGGGAATCTCAAAGCAAACTGTACAACTCTGCTTCTCTTCACTTAAATTCTTCCAGTCTCTCCAGCAAGGGCTGATACTCGATCAAGAACCTGAAGGACACTGCAAATACCCATTCAGGAAAAACAACTGCAGGATTAATAGGAAACCTCTTCATTTCCCCGGGACTTCTCTCCGTAACCTTCCTTTCTTAGTGAAATAACCGTCTGCCAGCTTGAGGACTTTAAGCACAGAACACTCTGGGATACTTATTAATCCACAAATGCAGTCAGTCCCCATGCAACACATGGCATTTAATTAACCTAATACCTTTACATACCAAATTAACCAAAGCGCAGCGGGAACTCAAAACCAGAGGCCATCTGCATTTTCTTTAAACTGATCGCCTTGAGTAGATCCATAGCAACTGAATTTTAAATAATTGAGTGGAAGGTGTTCAGTGCAGCACGGCCTCTGTGCCTATAGGTGAGAGGAGAGCCTGTGCTGAAAATGGGCTCAATACAAGGAGCACGGAGATAATGAGGTTGCACTGACTCTACACCTGTCAGCTCCACAGACCCGTTTCTGCAATCACTCAATCTCTATAGGGAGGACTGTTGTAGCAAGGACTAATCAGTACCACTGGCCAAACCAGAAGAGCACAAGGCATTTTAGAGTCACCTCAGATTTGCTTTTTTCTCGTCCTGTATTAGGTACACTTGAAATGTCTCATTTTCATCTAAGAAAAGCTTTTCTGGTCATTTGGAGAATTTCAGACCACTATAGCTTGGCCCCAGTTTCATCCATTAAAATTTTGAATCTAAAGCAGTGCCATTTATAGAGACCAGAGCAACTAGATAAAACAGTGCAGCTGCTACGACATTCTCATTTATCACTGTTTTAATGCAAAGCTCTACTAATGCCTTGATTCCATGGGGTTTTGAATCCATTTGTCCACGAAGAACAGGGCATGGTTTATTGGTAGGCCTGGCAGCGTAAGGTTAATGGCTGGATTCGATGACCTTAGAGGTCTTTTCCAATCTTAATGATTCTGTGATTTTATATGCTTGAAGGTAAGCTTTCTAGACAAAGGAAGGCTTCACAGGTACCCTTCATGAGACACAGTCTCCAAGGACAACAGCAGATGATGGGTACATTAAACTCAGAATGAGCTAGTTCTGCTCATCCATGAGCAGCAGTGATGACAGCAAGGAAACCCTTGCCCAAAGGGCAGGCAACGTTGAAGGTTTAAGCTGTATTACAAAGCCTCAGAACAATGAGGTGTATAGCTCTATACACCTGTACAGCTGTGCAGGGAAAGTAAGGAATAGATCATGTCTCATGGATAAGAAGCCAGGTGAAGATTAATTAGATGGATGTCCAGCAAAGAAGCAAGTAAAAATGTTCATGAGGCATGATAGTAATGCAGGGAGAAGGGGACAGAGTGAAGATAGCAGTCCCAGGGGAGATGTCTACCTCCAGCATGACCTGAACACACAGTGCTGTAAATGACTGCAGTTCTGCTCCCCTAGAAAGTGGAAGACAGATGTCAAATCAAAGCTAAAAAAAAAATGAGAGGATCCACGTGGAAGGAAAGACTGATTAAATATGTATAAAGGGACCCTTAGGACGGGTTCTTTGGATTTGAGTGGGGTCCTACAGAGGCTCTTTATTCACCAGAACACCTCTCCTCACTGTTGTGCCACAGAAACTGGAGCAGTGTGGGACCAGCAGATCCAAGAGAGCAGCTGGAGTATTTATCTCACCTTGCACTGCAGCAGACAATATCATCATTGCTCAGCTATACCCTGTACCATATTTCTGAGGCTGTGTATCATGGTGTACTGCCAAAGAGTAAGCTAAGGAGCAGAGGACTGCAATGATTTGCCCTAGGTTACCCTTGGAATAGGATCCAAAGTACAGATGGGACCCTAGAGGGCTGAATCCTGCCTCTGCAGTCCTATTATGAGTGTGCTTATTTTTCTCCTGGCACTGGGGCTGCTGAAGATCTGTAATCTCACACATTACCACTATATTTTTTGCATTGCTCCTCTGCTAGCAGCATATTTTCTGGGGACACTTAGGCAGAGTCACACATGTCAGCCAGAAACACCTGGCATTTGCAGTGAGCCCTGCCTGAATGACCCAAGCGTGCTGCCTCCTGGAAATGGGAAACCCCGCTCCTTGAAAGGGATGACCCAGCTTGGAAACCAGCCTCCTTTCTCTATGCATCAAGAGGCAGAGCAATAGCACTAAGCCTCCTATCAGCCTGCTTTTTCTGAGGGAATGTGCTATGCCTTATGTGGGAAACAAATAAACACACTTAGTACAATAAGGGGAGGGCCACAGTGGAGGAAAATAAACCTTCAGCTGGCTGGCAGCCTGTCAGCAATGCCATCCGGTTTAGATTACAGCTCCCCGGGGTAACATTAGACCTTTCCCTGCAGAGACAGAAGGATGAGCCAGAAGAGTCATGCTGGACCCTGCTCTGATGATTTACTACACCTCTGCAGCAGCAGGCACAGCTGAGATCAAGGTCCTGCTGTGACACACTTTGTGCATGTTCATAGCAAGGGGTAAATGTTTATCCTTAAGAATTGATGTGACACAGGCAATAAGTTCATGCTGCTGCTGAGGCCTGAGCTCCCATTAAGTGCTACTGCAGTGGCATGGACCTTACTGCTGGAGAAAGAAGGGAAATTCCACCCGCAGGAAGCACCCTCACAGCAGGTAAACCACCCAATTTAATGAAAGCCTGGGTTTCTTTGTCCCAGACTGCTTTTCAGTCCCACAGAAAATGCATCAGACACTAACAGGGTGGAAGAAGTGTTCTTGAATCAATTATGTTGCAGTTAGCACTGAAAAGTGAAGTTATTCAGTGACAAAAGGTCAGGTACAACTCAACTAACCCCGTGTTCACCTCTCAGCAAGACATCCAGACCTTTGCTAGATGATCATCCCTTTCAAATGAAATATCCTATCCTAGCCTAGCTTATTCTACATTCAAGGGGAAAAAAAGAGGCACTTCTGTGGTCACCAAAGCAGGTAATTAAACTAGGTCAGATGATGCTGACCTAAAGGAGTGTGTGAAGAGCTACGAAACTACGGTACATGTGCCCAAGGCTAGCTGAGGTGGCTCCTACCCACTGCATGGACACTGAAAATCCCTGAGGGCTGATTCTCAGGTAAATTGCTGAAGGATGTGGAAAAATCAGTCGTTAGCAGAGGTTGTCCATGGACTCAGGCTAGCAGTTACTCCCTGCAGCTCTAAAACTTGCTTTTCTAAAATAAGGAAGATGATACCCTGCAGAATGACTGTTAATGCCTTGTGCGGGCCAAATGTTATCTGTGGGCCATACCTCTGACAACTGATGTAAACCAACCTTTTTGTGCATTTGTGCAGTTGTTTGTTGGGGGTTTTTTTCTTATGGAAACAGACACAATCACATATCCAGGTTTCCAGAGCTGAGCCCTTTACTCCCTTCCTGCTCATCTTTGAAGGAAAAAATCCTTAGTGCACATGACACCAGTGCAAACATAGGGTGCTCCCCCAGCTCCAAATTTCAGTGTGACTTAGAGAGCAGGCTGAAATCTGAATGTACTGGTACACAGCAGCTGATTATGCCAATTAGGACTTGCAGCAGTTACCTGAATCCTTCAGGCAGTAGAAAGTCTGTGCTCTACTAAAAACACATATCATCACCTCTAGATATCACCTATCTGATTCAGTTCAGCTCTCAATTACACAGGTGTACCCTGCTCAGTTTAATGGAGCTCCTCCTGAATTCAAGCTGTGAGACCCAAGGGACAACCAGGACTGCTCATCGCTATTCTTTGCACTCATCTTTAGTTGTGCATTTGCCACTATCATCAGGAAGTGGTAGAAAAGGAAGAAAAAGCTTGCATTTCTGCTTGATAACAAATGATAATGTAGAGGAGAAGTGCACATGCTGGTAGCTGGTAACACTAATAATTTCCCTGTTTCAAAGAAGATTCCATTCACAATTTCTTGTAGCACATCAGGCACCAGCTGTCAGCCAAGGTAATGAGCTACACACAAAGGCTTCCTGAAGCAAGGGGAGAGATACAAGAGGAGTTGTTAAATAATTCAATAATTGATGCACTGCTTACTCACCCTGTAACTCCGATACTGACAGGAGTGAAAAAAACCTCCCACAAACGTGGCACGCATCCCAACATTTTGCCATTGAGTGCTGAGGGATAGTCAAAGGCTCTAGGAGCAAAATTTATGGATTTAGTTGGATTTACCAGGGTTCAATCTAGTGTGGTGTAATGAGGCTCAGGTCCCAGTGATGCTTGACCTCTTCCCTGGCTTTTGGCAAGGAGCTTGTTGTTGACTATTTGGGACCTCTTGGCTCAGGAGAGGAGTTTAAGCATGCAGACAAACATGGAGATAGAAGATTTAATCTGTGACTCTTATGGCATTACTGCCACGGGCGAAGTGGAGAATCCGGCAATCCGTTGATGCTACAAGCAGATTAGGCTGTCCTCGGGTGTCACCCACCCAAAAGCCGAGCCAGAGCCCTGCCTATCAGGTCTCATACAAAAAGCTGACGGATGCTGCTTGGGATGTGATTGAAAAATCTGCTAAGATGCAGAAGTGGAACAGGAAATGAAGACTGAGCCTTTTAGCCCCATGGCCGGGTCCTGTCCTAAATGCAAATGGACGAAATCCAAATTAAGACAACAGAGCAATCATAAGAAGTACAAATCTGGAAAACCGGATTGAGGGAAAATAAGAACAGGAGGAATCAGAAGGGGAGCACTTTAGGATGGGAGCACGTAATCCAGTACTGTTTGACCAAGACATATTTCTTCAGGTCCTAGGAATAAGAGGTTGCTGGGTACCACTCTGGGAACTTTCAGATCCACTCTAAACCTGCCCGGAACAGTAAAACCCATACCCCCAGAGAACCAAAGGTGCAGCTAAATCTTTCTTAAGTTTGCAATAGCAGGCATGATGGAAACTCCTTGCCCTTACCCATCCAGAATTAAATACTTTGGATGTTTTTCTATAAATGAATGTTGTTCTATATGTCAAGTTTTAGGAAGATGGTACTAAGGGAATGCCATCTCCTCCTCAAAGCATAGTTTGGAAGGGATTCCAACAGGTCCCTAAGGTTGGACAATACCACTCAGCTATCTGTTCCCATCTCTTTGATGGTACCAAGCCCTGTAGTGCAGTAAATACACCTTAAGGATGAGATGCTACCAGAGGGACAAGCTTGAGGAGTGCACCCATGGGAACCTCATGAGGTTCAACAAGGCCAAGTGCAAGGTCCTGCACCTGGGTCAGAGTAACCCCCAGTGCCTGTACAGGCCAGGGGATAAAGGGATTGAGAGCAACACTGAGAAGGACAGAATGGATGACAAACAGGACATGACCCAACAATGTGCACTGGCAGCCCAGAATTCCAACTGCATCCTGGGTTGCATCCCCAGCAGTGTGGCAAACAGGCCAAGGGAGGTGGTTCTTTCACCTCACCTCCATTCTGGTAGAACTCCACCTGCTCTGGTGCCCCCAACATAAGAAGGACATGGACCTGTTGGAGTGAGAGCAGAGGAGGCCATGACAATGCTCAGAAGGCTGGAAAACCTCTGCTATGGAGACAAACTGAGAGAGTTAGGGTGTTCAGTCTGCAGAAGAGAAGGTTCCAGGAAGACCTTAGAGCCTCTACAGTACCTCAAGAAGATTCAAGAGGAAACTGGAAAGGGACTTTTGACAAAGGCATGTAGTGATATGACAGGAGAGAATGGCTTCAAGTTGAAGTAGGGTTGATTTAGACTACAAGAAAGCTGGGGACAAACTTTTTAACAGGAAAAGGGAATAATGGTTTTAAACTAAAAGAAGAGAGATTTAGATTAGATGTTAGGAAAAAGTTAATTGACAGTGAGGGTGGTGAAACACTGCTACAGATTGCCCAGAAAGGTGGTGGATGCTCCACCCCTGGAAGTTTTCAAGATCAGGTCGGACAGCGCTTTGTGTAACTTGATCCAGTTGAAGATGTCTGTGCTCACTGCAGGGGCTCTGGACTAGATCAGCCTTAAAGAATCAGTGATTTTTTCTTTGACTTGATCCCCAGTGGACCAGCTCAGGGCATTAACCCAGCAGCAACATTTTCATGTGTTTCTGCAAAGTGTTTTGCTGGTTTAGTCCCTGAAGTAACTCCCCAGGAAAAAAGCAAAGCCCCAGTGCAGGAGAAGGGAGAGCAGCAAGAACACAGAGCTAGCAGCATGGCCAGGGGAGTGGAGCTGCTGCCTGTGAGGTACCTGCTGTGGCATCACTGAGCGGAGCTGATGGATGCCCCACCACACTCAGGGATGAGCTTTATTCCCTGGATGAAGGCAGAGAACTGTTTGATTTGATTCATGAAAGCAGAATCCCAGCTGATGAGCATGAGAGCTACAGAACTATGTAACAGATGGAGGAAAATAGGTATGTCTACAAAATATTTTTCTGCCTCTGAGGCATACAGCCTTTTCAAGATCACAATGATTCACAGAAAGGACAGTTTGAATTACATTGTACAGTATTGATTAAGGGGGAAAATAATAAAAAAGAAGATGATACACAGAAATGTGAATTGGAAGGGATGTTTCTAATCCTGGCTCTTGCAGACTGTTCAAAGACGCCTAAAAACAACCACATGAATTTAATTGTTTTGGCTGATTTTATTCCTTTGGAAACAAAGAATATTTTTCCACCATCTGCGATAAAAATATCTTTTACTCTTCACACGCAACCTGTCAAATTGTGTTTCAGAGTTTTAGCTTTATCTTCCATGCTATGGGAAGATACTTTCTGCTTAATTTCTTTACTTTAGGCTCTCCTTTGCTCCTCTCTGCATTTTCACCACCCCATGGAGATCTAGTCTGCAATTAGTTCCTGTGTACCAAACAGATGTGGGACTACTGTAATCTGCACAGCAATTCCTGCATAAACAAAGATGCAGGCTTAGTACAAAGAGGGGCTTAATCATACTCCAAATATATTATTTTCCTATACAGTAGTAGTCTATACTTGCGTAAATGCAATTTTCCCAGCAAAAATGTGTCTGTGCTAAGGGCCTGAATTAGCCCAAGTCACACTGCTCTGTCTAGACAAACCCTGCTACTTGAACAGAATATCTCATCTTTGGAAATAGTGAATGAAAGGGGAGTAATGCTACTTTTCCTTCACTGCCACACCAGATCTTAGCAGATCTGTCCTTTTTGCACACCATCTATGCTTACCCACTGAGGGTTGTGATGATTACTGGGGAGAGTGCAGGGTTCTGGAGGGAGGTTAGTTTGCAGCTCAGAGAGTAGCATCCTGAGGGAGTTTTTTATATGACTGCTGAAGGGAGAAGGTGACTACTCCAAGGATGTGTTTGAAAAGCCAGTCCCTGAGAGGAATGTATGTCAGGAGAAAGCATAACTGAAAACAAACAAACCATGCTTCCCATGCTTGTGATGCAATTCAAAACATCCCAATATTGCTCTTTGTTTCTTAGGTGCCAGCAACAAAGGTGCAGAGATGCTGCAATACAAGTAGCATCTTTTCAAATGGAGAAAAGACACTCCAAGGTGTAAAACACCTGGGTTTAGATTAGGTATCAGGAAAAAATTCTTGACAGTGAGGGTGGTGAGGCACTGGAAGAGGTTGCCCAGTGAAGGTGCGGCAGTCCCAAACCCAGGAGTGTTGAAGGCCAAATTGGGTGGGGCTTTGAGCAACCTGATCCAGTGGAAGGTGTCCATGTCCATTGCCAGGGATTGTAATGAGATGATCTTTGGTGTCCCTTCCAACCCAAACCATTCCATGATTCTATGAAAAAAAGTCTTGAGAATGTGAAGCACATGGTTCTTTTTTCATAATTAAACAGAAAACAAAAGAATCCTGCGAGTCCTCATCAAAACCCAGAAAAATAATCCATATTTCATTGCTTGCTTTGTGGTTTTGAAAACTCCAGAGTTGCCCTGTACAAGATCACCTTGGAAAGGAAACTCAGAGCAGGTTGCTAACTGCAACCACTTGCCTGGATTCTTCAATCCCTCTGCCTACAGTTTTGGAAAAATTTACCAAAGTGCTGGTGGTGGGCCCCTCTGAAGGAGGAGGTGGACCAGCTGCAGAGCTGCACAGAACAATACCAGCCCCATCTGCTGTAACTCTCTGGAATTACCAAATGCATCAGGAGACTTGTTTCTGATGATTTCTCCATGGGTTTTAATTAAACTTTGATGCTAAGAGTATATGAAATTCCAGAAGGCTCTCGAATAATGTAGAGACCACAGAGGACAACCTGGCTTATTAAGGGTCTGAAGGAACCAGTTGGCAAGTTCAGCTAGACAAACCCTAGAGGCTGCAAAAAGAGGTGGAGTGGAATTTTTAGGCTAGCACAAGATGATAGAGATTGAGACAACCATCACTGCTCAAATCACACCTGCTGTTGCCAGACTCAGCCAAGACAGTCAACTTTTTGGATCAGGACACACACAGGTGTGCACTGCGGATGCCTTCAAACTGTTAGCTTGAAACAGCTTTGCAGCCAATGGTTTAGAGCTTGTTGGGCACACACTGAAGAGACCTGGCCTTCAGAAAGTGACCATGAGCCAGACATCAGTCCTTTTTACACACATGAACCCAGAAACGTGTCTCAAAATCCAAGTCCTGCCAAATAATCCCCAGCCACTGCAAACAAAGCAATAGCTATACTTTGAAAAGGAAGTTGGACCCATGTCTTACAGGAAATTTTTAAGGAATGGTGGCTGGTAAGATTGCCAGTGGGATAAGACTTTCATATGGGCATCCTGAACTCTAGTAGCTATAAGATTGAAACCATAAAAGAAATAAGCTTGGTATTTTGGTACAACAAATAATTTCTGTAGTTTTGGTACTTCTTATATTCCTCATGGATATTTTATTACATCAAACAGACAAACCCAAAATAGACAGTCCATTCTGCATATGCTGCATAAGGGGGATATGGCCTCCAAAACCCATTTTGAGAAAGGCTGCATTACAAATAAGTTTTGTTAAATGTTACTCCTGGAACCAAAATTTTGGGTTGGTTGGGGGGTTTTCAGTGAGCCTAGCATGGCATAGAGATTGTTCAGAAACTGGTAGCTAATGGGTACTCATGTGCAAACCCAAATCATGTGAAGGGAAATTAATTCATGTGAGTAATACTCATCAATTTTATACTTGCTTTGAGAAACTCAGTAATTGCCATACAGCTTTAATTTTGCGACTGCCAAGAGTATTATCATATAGATATATTAATTAAGCCTAAGTTTCAGGAATTAGCCGACAGTATCAGCATGGAAATATGGTTAATGCCCCCACTGCATTTTGCTGGATGCAAATGTTGTTTCATTTCCAGCATCTGTGTTATTGGAAAGACTGCCTGTTCATCTCACACCGAATCTAGCAATTTTATGGGGTAAAGGGGCAGTAAAATGCCCTCACAAAGTGATTTGTAGATCATGAAAATGCAGTGTGTGACCTTAAGAGTCATTTGCCAGCAACAGTGCTGGCAATAAAACGCCTGGCTGGGTGGTAGGGGATGCACATAAATTGCTCACATTGCATTTGCACGGGCTGCACAAAAGGCTTTGGAGTCGTGGTGGGCAAATCACTGTCCCACACAGGTGTTTTTCCTAACCTTAAAACCAAGCATCATTTGGCTCCTTCTTCAGCATGCAGGATAAGCCAACCTCTTCTTCTCCTGTGTTCTGCTAAAGTGGCTCTGAGGAAAGGACAGAGGACATCTGCTTCTTGGTAGAAGAGTTGGGAGGGAGCAATACTATCAGGATGCAAGTGGCATTGCCTCAGGCAGGACATGCAAATGGGTGTGCAAGGTTAAGGCACACCAAAGGACCATCTATGGTAGGTAGCATCCTACTTTCTCCAGTGGCCCATGAGGTTGCCTAGGGCAGAGTGGGACAGGTCGGATGAGATACTTCTTTAAAATACTCTCCTGGTCCAAAACTAAGAGGATATCAAACTCAGTGGTGGGTGGGTTCAGAAAATGGCCATGGAGGTGGATGAGGAGTGAGGAAATTGTATGACTGCTCGGAAGGGAGATGCATTAGGGACTGCTAACTAAATAAGTCACATCAGGCTTGGGAAATAACCAAGCTGAAAAGTCAGAGGTGAAGGCCAGGAAATTAGCCGAAGGTTAGGAAGATATTTTAGGGAAATAACAGTGTATGCTTACTAGTCCCTTGGTGTTCAGCAACAGTCATTTTGGACACAGAATGCCAAGTGGGACAGACCTGGGTCTGAACAAATCTGAACATTTGATATACATTCCCAACTTCAGCCCACTGTAACTCTCTTAAGAATTTATAATTGTTTCTGTTCAGGAACAGAAGTCCTTATACTTTACACCTGGTGAAGTTTTCTTCTTTCATAAAATTGCCTTAAGGAGGATGAAATCCTTGTAAACTTTTACGATTTACCTTTGCCCAGTGCAAGAAAGCAGTTGGTTTCCTTTGTCAATGCCACTTCCCTTCTGCCACCTCCCAGACAGGGCTGATTTGTGAAGCAGAGAAGAAAAGGACTGATCCACCATCACCTTCCCATGTTTGTAAAACTTATCCACGTGGGTGTAGCCAGCAGGGAAATGGCAATTCCCTTATATTAAATGCAACACTGATGCACAACCCCTGCACAAGCTGGGCAGTACTGCTGACCACTAGAGCAGTATCTGTAAATATATCCAGGAGTAGCAAAATGGAAATGCTAAAATATTAGAATACAAATTCCCAAGTCCCAGTCCACACTTACTCTTCTTGTTCCCCCATTGTCAAAAGCTCCAGTAGAAGTATCTAAAGTGGCAGCTGGATCACTCGCCTATCTCAGGTTATTTCACTCTCAGTACTGAATTTTCTTTGTTCTTAAATAGATTTTGAATTCTTTTTCAGAAGTCTCCTTACATAAATTCAAGCAAACAGCTAAATTATCAATTTTGGCTACATTTATGAACCAACTCAAAATAGATTTACTCTTCAAAAATTCTCGCTATAAATTTTCCTTAGAGATTGCCATTTCACCAAAACCTGTAATGCAACAGGAAAAACATATAAACAAAGCCTTTAGGGAAAACACTTGCATTTCACTAAAGTCTGACACGGAGAGCATAATTTTGATGTTCTTATTGGAACTCCATCTCCAAATTCAGCTTTTAATTTCAATGGAACTATTTTATTTATTGACCAGGAAATGACATCCTGACAGATATTCTCTATATGCCCATCTCAACTTTCTCCTAAGAAAGAAATGCCATTTCTCAATTTGTGCTATTTGAAAAGGTCTGTTATTGCTTTTCTTCCCCTGGGCCCCAGGAGATGTGCTCAGCCTCCTGAACCTGATTGCAAAAGCCAGAGCTAAGTGGGTTTCTTTAGGAAAGTTGCTGTCAAGTCTACTCTGTGCTAGCAAGTGATGCTGTGTCTTGAAAAGGGAATAAATTTTACACCATAAGAGCCAAATCTTTCACTGGTGTACATCAGAGTCATTCCACAGAAGTGTCTGTAACCCCAAATCCATGACATGTTGAGGGTTCCCTTTTTAATGCCTTGCTGTCAAATGTTTTCCAATCTTGCAAGAGGAATTTGATGAAGAGGAAGGTTGCCCAAACAGGGAGAGGCACCAGCCTGCTGCACAGCCTTTTGTACAAGGAGAAGACAGCAAGCACGGTCCCACTGAGGATGCCACATCACAAACACTCCTTACAGCAGACATGTTGGCTTAAATGTCTACCTTTTACTCAAATCCCTCCAATTGTCAGTCCCTTTATACATCCCACCTGAGAACTGACCTGAGTCAAAAGACAGGGAAAAAAAAAATCATAACTTATGTAAAATATTTTTTAAAGTACATGTGAATCATATGATTTTTGTGAAATTATGGACAAAGTTGTCCAGATAACAGCTGTCTCACACATCTGGGACAGAGTGGAGGGCAGACAGAGGCAGGTGAGTATGAGGGCAGGGGGATGGGATGGGATGGGAGCTCCTTTGTTCTGCTGCTTGCACAGTTGGGATGAAGATGCTTCCTCCCATTAAGAACAGTAATAGAGGCTCCACAGCTGGATGACCAAGGGAAATCAACACTTGTGTTGATCCCTACCAGCAGGATAAGACGTGGGATGGATGAGAGTGAAGGATTTCTGATCTCACTCCTGAAAAAGGGTTTGATAGATGGGCCAGCAGTTCCCAGCTCCACCAGCTGGTGCAGAGTGGCCAGGTGGGGTTCAAGATTCATGACAGGATTTTTTTTTTTTTTAAACAGAAAGCATGTAAATACAGTGAGACTTCTTCAGGGTCAGGTTATAGAATCATAGAATGATCATTTAGGTTGGACAGGACCCTTAAGATCATCAACTCCAACCCTTAACCTTACACTCTGAACCACGTCCCCAAGTGCCACATCTTTTAAATACCTCCAGGGATGATGACCCCACCACTGCCCTGGGCAGCCTATTCCAGTGCTAATGGTGAGGAAATTTTTTCCTAATATCCAGTCTCAACTCCCCTGGCACAACTTGAGGCTATGATGAGTTGAAAGGTTTAAGAGAAAGAGGCAGTTTGAGGAGCTGAATTCATCTCTTCTTGCTCCAGACGACAGTCTCAGCAAGTTAAATGCATCTTTAAGGATAGTCATGGAGAAGTTACCATCAAGTAAGACAAGATGATACATGAGCTGTCCTGAAAGAGCTCTCGCTGGGGAAACATGTGGCCCCAAGATTGAGTCAAGGTAAAATTTGTTATTGAGTCCTTTGAAGTTTCCTATACGCTCAAATGAATGTCCTGTTGGCTGGGTACTTTGTTACTGCCTCTTAAAAAAGCAATACTAAACTCAGCTGCACATACAACAGCTCTCACTCCAAGCCTTCTCTGTCTTGAATTCAAACAGATGAAGGTTTCAGTGCATACACTTCAGGGAAGATGGATCCTGGGGGTTTGCCTGAGGTATCAGGAAGCAGGAATGAGTGCATTTCAGATAGGCTCTCTCAGAAGGTATCTCCACACCAGGGCTGAGATTGCTTGCTCTACCTTTATTTGACATCACAAAATTTATATTCCACGGCCACAGCGCTGCAAGAACATCTCCCTAGCCTGCAGCTTCATTTTCTGCACACAGCAACCCCCCTGCACTTTAATTGTCCCATAAACGTGATGGAAAGGATTTGATGCAAAGAGCTGTTAAAATGCCAAATGTCTTGAGCACTGCAACTAATGAATGGCTCCCAACGATTCATGTTTCAATCTATATGCAAATGTGCCCTTTGGTTGGCTTGTGCTGGACTTTTCACTGCTGCATTACAGCTATCCAGGGAAGCCTCAGACTCATAGATCAGACAGATACAAGGCATAAATGGGAGAAGACTTAAATTATTCAGTGTTTATGAGAAAGAGAATCCAAACAGCAGAGTTACACTTTGCTTTTTATAATAACATGATTACAGATGAGCCCCAAGCAGACCTACAATATCATTGTTTTTCTCCCCCACCCCTTCCTCCTTGCTAGCAAAATACACAGCACAATAAATCACTTGGCAAAGCTGAATGTGTGGTCACAACAGTGTATGTCAGCTCCAGGTAAAGCCAGTGCTCACACAGCCCAAGTGGGAGATGTCTGTAAAAGATTTCAAAACCTGGTCTATGCTATTCTTACCCTCAGCACAAGAAAACATCTCCTGGAACATCTGTCAGTCACATCTATTTCTGCTCATTTACAAACTGCACAAATCCCCTTCACCTACATTGCAACGTGCAATTCTGGTCTTAACAAGAAAAAATTAAGCTGGAATAGTGAAGAAAGGGCTGCTGCCATCACAGGAGGACTGAAGAGTTTTACAAGGCAGGGGGGAAAAGGTTTTGTAGGATTTTGGTCAATTCCAAGGGTACAGAAGTAAACTGTAACTCTGTATGCAAACACTGAGAAATGGCAAGAAGGAGAAAGGACAATTTTATCCAAAGGCCATTCCTGACACAAGAGCAGGAAGCCACAAATATCCTCAAAAACCAGAAACATGAAGATATTAAGGACCATCTTGTTCATGTAGGCCTTGTGTGGTTTAAAGCTGAAGCTGTACTACAGACTTTACATTCAAAGAAATGCCAGAGGTGTCATAGGAATTGCAGAATGGATAGGATAGCAAGGAAACTGTGAGATTTTGGCATTGCCCCCAAGAGTCACCCCCCCAGCAGCTCTGACAAACCAGGAGAGCAGAGCTGAAGTCTCTGACCAAGCCTTGGCTCCTGCAAAGTTTCAAAATAGATGGAACAACTTCTGTGTTTTGCTAGTGAACTAAAAAGAATTTTATAGTGTGAGGCATCCACTGTGCTTGATCCCTCAGGACCTTAATATCTGGCTGAACTTTGGTTTCCTTTGTCTGCCTGGATTAGGTCTCCACTGTTTCTCTTAGCTCTTTTTTCCACTTTTCTCCCTATAACTGCAGGAGCAGGTTAGGGGGACACTAAGAATGGGAGAAACTTGCAACAGCAGCAATGCTCTTCATGTGGTCTGGACACAGCCAGGCACCTGCAGTAACACAGATACAGTAATCTGAAAAGTCTAGCTTAATGGATGAGATTTGAAGATAACAGAATATCCTGCCTTGGAAGGGATGCATAAGGATCATCCAGTCCAACTCCTGATGCAGAACTCGGTCCTCCACAAAATACTTAAATTTTGCAGCATGTTTTATTCCCCAGCAGATCAGTAGGTTTGATTTCTGTTGGGATGGCCCAGCAACAGCAAATTTGCAGCAGCTTGGATTTAAAAGTGGGCTATAGCAGGGTTGCCTACAAGAGCAAGAAGATGGATCTGGCAAAAAGAGCCACGCAGCGAACACCAGTCTGTTGCCATTTGCCACCAGGAGAGCCCTCTTCCTGGCCAGGCTGTGTGGTCAGCTGTGGGCAGAACCATCACACCCTCCCTGTCTCTACGTTAAGTAACAGGCAGAACGTGCATGAACGAGCTGCTGCTGTGCTGTGGAGCCAAACTAACTTGTCAGACTGCCAAGGCAGGAATTCAGGAAGCCCTCCTTTTCCATCTTCCCTTTCTTTGTGCATGGAAATGGACTTGCCACTAGTAATTTGCTAGCAACTAAAGATGATAAGTTTGGCTCCCTGCAGGCCCCTGCTGGGAAACAATATTGGCTTTTCTTTTGGATTACTGGGTGGAAGACACAGGGCAGGCAGAAAGTTCTGTGTGCTTTCTCCTCCTCGCTGGAGCTGTGTGCTGGCCTCAGTGCTCAGTTCTCCCTAAGGGAGATCCTGGTATGAATTGTTCTGACAGGAGAATGGAAGAGAAGCAGTGTCACAGGCTCATCTTCAAAATTCCTGGATTTATAGCTGGGTGGAAACCAAGCAGTAAGGGCCAGATGCTCTGTGCTCATCTATCTCAGGTGATGATTTGGGGTTTTGTTTGACCTTGCTGGAGAAAGTTCTCAGGGAAAAAAGGGTAACTGTAAGCATGTTGTGCACATTCAAGAATGAGCAAAGAAAAAGACAGAGAGAAAGCTCCTTGGAAAGTAATACAGGTCATGAACAACATAGATGTATTTCCAAAATCTTACAGCAAAATTGAAGGAGGCAAAATGCAAATATTGCTGCTATTTGTAATTAAGCATCACATAAAGAGCAGTATTTAGGGCAACAGAGAGCAAAGTGTTTCCTGTGTGACTCAGAAAGGACCTTTAGATGGGACAAACTGGTGTGAAGTGACTTCAGAAAGGGCCTGTACCTGCTAACAACTGGGTAACCTTACTTCATTACGGAGGGGTCCTTGCTCATCTTGTCCACACTGCAGAGATGTTTGCAGTAAGCAATAAATTCAACACACATGTATTTCTCTGATATTTCTGAGCAACTGCTTGGCATCTGAACCCACAGGGAGAGTGCCCAGAATTATTCAGAAGCATGCTGCAGCCTTGCCTAGACAAGACACTTTGTTTTTAGATAACGAGCAAGGTGCTCAATTGATTAAAGCTCTGCAAAGGGTGAATTCAGACTGGTACAGAAGACTGTGATCCAGTAGCTGAACCACAGAGGGGTAACCCCCAGAGAGAGACATGACAGGCAGCCTGGAGTGATACCATCCTAGACAGAGCTGTAACAAGGTATTTCTCAGCTGCTATTCTGACCTTTTGGCCTAATTTGTTTTAATTTCCACACCGATTTTCCTTGGCATTACTAACTGCATCAGCCAGTTAGTGGCCCCATGTGCACGGGGCCAATGCCTTGGAGCCTTTGGAAGGAGGACCAAGCTTCTACACACCCCTATCAAAGTACAGCCTGTTTTTTTTGTGCTCAGGTTCCAGCAGGTTGGGGAAACGCTATAAAAAGCATTTCATTTGCTCTACAAGATCTCTGGCATTCCTTCCACTCAAAGCTATCCTCAGCTCTTTGTGTCACTGCTGTAAACTGAAGCTATGTGAGTTCCTTCAAAGGTCCAGTGCTTTCTGCTGGACAAAAGCAGATTTACCAAGCAAGACACAGAATTCAATCAAAATTCTTGGGTAGATTTGCTCCATTGTGTCTCCAATGCTTGACTGTGTTGACAAATACACTTGAGTCTCTGCAGCCCCAACCCAGGATACGTGGTGGGACTGTCAGTCCTCCCCAGGTAAGACACGGCAATGAGAAGCTGAGAGTGAGACATGCTATCCCCAGACAAAGGGAAAACACTACAATAGGAAGCCCTAAATTATTGCAGAATCTACATGAGACCTGCTACGCAACTTCATTCTTCAACTGACAGAATCACAGAATGGTTTGGGTCTGAAGGGACTACAAGGATCTTCTTGTTCCAAACCCTTTGCCATGGGCAGGGACACCTTCCATTAGACCAGACTGCTCAAAGCCCCATCCAACCTTCCTTTGAACACTTCCAGGGATGGGGCAGTTTCTCTGGGCAACCTGTGCCAGTGCCTCTCCACTCTCACAGGAAAGAATTTCTTCTTAACATCTCATCTAAACCTGTCCTCTCTTAGTTTAAAAGGACTTCCCTGGTCCCATCACTGTGGGCCAATATAAAAGTTGCTCTCCTTTATTACAAGCTCCCTTTAGGTACTGCAAGGTGATATAAGGTCTTTCTGGAGCCCTTTCCTTCTCAACCCCAACTCTCTCAGACTGTTTTCATATTAGAGGTGCTCCATCCTTCAATTTCTTTTAAATTTTCAAAAAGACTCCATTTTTACACAACCAAAGCAGAATTGTTCCTGGAAACTGAAAATCAATTTTTGACTAGAGCCTATTTTAAGTCAGGCAGTAAGTTGTTTTATTCTTCTGCGTGTCCAGGATTCACATGCAGCTTTTGGGCCATCCCAGATGAGAAAATAGAAGTGGAACATTGTGCGAGGTTAATCTGGACTACACACACAGAGTAATGATTTCCTCTAAGCCAATCAAGGATTAAGGCTAATGAGTATCTCTGCATCTTGTAACAGTCCTTTTAGGGAAATAAGAAAGGACAAAAATAACCTGACTTGACCCGTTCCCTCCAAAAATATATTTTTATTAGTGCCTGTGGTGATGGAGTGAAACTAGAGAAGCTGAAGACAGGAATGATTCACTTACCTGTCGTAGAATGACCATGGTTCCTGTATAAACACATCAGCAATCACCAGGAATGGACCTAAATCAAAAGAAGTCAGCAATTAATGACTCTCCCCCTGACTCAAGAGACCCAGCTCAGGGACTGTCCCAACCCTACAATATTTCCACAGCCCTAGGTGTGGAAGAGAGCTAGTAGCACTGAAACTCCCAGTGCTTTTGTAATATTAATTCCAGACAGTGAGAGACAATCCTCTAAATACATCCAGATTAATGCTGGCACCGTGGTGAATGAGATTGGGACTGCAGGTTGCTTATGCAAGTAATATTTTGTAAACTGAGTCCTAGAAAGTTATCCAAGGATTAACCCAGCAAACACAGTGATACTGATTTATTACACGTGTCTTTGGATCCTGTGGTATGAACTAAAGCACATGGAGGCGGGGAGTACTGTCCTTAACACATGACATGGCTGGATGGATTTTCATCTTTCTATCCAAACTGCTTTCAAGAGAGGAAAGAAAATATCAAGTCCCCTAGCACAGTCTGAAACTAAGACCTGGATTGGATGGAGTATTTCCACTCTCTGCTCCAGCTGTTGTGCACATTGTATCTTTGTGGGATTTACATGGGAAAGTCCCATGCTGCTCCTGAGTTTGTGGTTGCTGCTCTAGTGCCATTTCATGGCTCCCAAAATTAAGTGTGTTGGATTTGTATGAATGAAAAATGCTTTCAAAGAATTGAATTTCTGCCGCTTTTAATCTCTGAGTCATCTTTGCTACATGACAATCAATAATAGTTGTATTTATGGTGTGGAATGTTTTCCAGCATAGTAAAAATACTCATGCCTTAAAAAGAAGAGGGAAAGGCACTCGATCTCAGACACACAATTCCCACAGGACACTGGACATTGAAGGCTGATGAAAAATAATCTTGCAGGACACAAGATATTTCCATTCACAGAGGCAAAATAATCTGGACTCATCATAAATACTGTGTTTCAAGTTTTAGCCATAATTTTCATTTTTATGCTCCCCCCCACTAAAGAGCAAACATTTCTCAGGGGGATGGGAGGGAGAAGTCCTTCCACCCTCTCCACAATCGTCTCCAGGTGGGATGTCCCAAAGAGAGAGACTCAGTCTCACAAAAAAGGTACAATAATGTCCCATGCCAGTGTCCCTACACACTTTCCTCATGGCAAGGAAAGTGATCTCCCTTCCCCATCAGCAGCAACTGCTTGCATCCCATTCAGCAAGGTAGGGACTTGGCCTTTGGTGCTGATCCTGCTGGCTGAATTTTCTGTAGCCTCTCAGGTGCAGTGGGAAACAGAGGTGTTCCCATCCTAGCCAGAAAGGCAGGATTTATCTCCATGAGCTCCTGCAGAGACTGTAAAGGCCCAACAGAATTTCCAGTTATTCTCTTTTCCTCACCAGGCTGCCTGCACCACCTCTACATTTTCACAGACCACATATATGAAGTAGATAACTACCCCACCGAAATTTGTAGGATTTTGCTATCCAAGTGCCTTCAACCATCTTAATGAAAACATCCATCTGCTAAAAGCATCTACATGATCCACAAACACTCTGCATTGCCTAGGAAAGAAACTGGCGTCCTAAGAGAAGCCAAGGCATCACTGTTCATTAGGAAATACTCACTAGGCAAACTTTGGCCACAGGCCATATTTAATGAATTAATTTTGCTTTTCCTAGAAGGTAGATGAATGGTGGAAAATCACGTGCACACTTTAATAACTGAAAGGCTGTCAGGCACTTTTCCTAATTCTAAGATTGAACCTTCTCTGTAGCACTTTAAATTATTACTCTTCTCTTTAATTCACATGGATTGAAAATAACTTTCTAACCCTGCCAAGGAGCGAGCCCTGAGGCAGACTGCCTAGGGATGCTGAAGAGTCTATTCCACTGGGAATAGATGGTGAAATCTTAGCCAGGCTTAGAGCAGGCACTGGGGGAGGTTCTTCAGAGGTCTGTCCATGATCATCATGGGTCTGGTTGGACTCTGGGGTGGGTAGTTGGATGGCAGCTGGAATTCCCTGGCTGAAGGACATCTGCTATGGACAAGTCATCTAGTAGTTCCTTTCCTCCCTTTTTCTCTCTGAAAAACAGAGATCTCGCCCAACAAGGGAGCTCCTAAGTATCCCAGACATAAATTTTATGCTAATCAGCCAAGTGACTTAGGTGAGCTGGCCCCACTGGGTGTCCACGTTGCAAAATCCATGCATGGGACATCTATTCCAACAGGCTGGGCTAAAGCCACAAGTCCACACCTCAGAACTGCTCCTTCAGTTTTTGTCCTGCTGCTGCTGAAACAAAGCACTTTTCCATGGTTATCTGGGTTCCCAGCATTAAAACTACCTGGTGTGTGGGCATCCTGCTTAGCCTGGCCTGTGGTGATGCTGAATACTCTTCCAAAACTTGCACCAGGTTTGGAAGAGTATTTACATACTAAATCCAGTCTGGTTTTAAACAGAATTTTGGTGCCCTGAATCTTTTGTGAGTTATTTCGATTTTCTGAAGATGTAGCCTCAGCCCAAGCCACCAGGCTTGATCTTGTTCAGTCCCTTCATAATGCCTTTGCAAGAGAGGTTGTAGACAACAGACAGCCAGCTTTCCCCACAGCTTGCTCAGCAGGGAACACCCCAAAGAAAGGGGAAGGAGCAGGCTCCCCTGCCTGTTCTTCCCACAGGGATCAGTAAGAAGGATTGGGCTTGTCTGAGCACCAGAGAGATCAGCTGCCAACAAATTCATGAGGGCCCTGGTGGAACAAAACAGCCATCTGGACCCTCTGACCCTTGCTGTCAGGTGAGTGTAGGGCAATTCAATCCCAATCCTGTGAGAAGCTCTACAGATGGTCTGGGAAATGAGCTGGACTAAACACAACATACCCAGCATCTCTCCCAAATCACTCATATGTAACACAAGGGCACAGAGAGAACCCTCTGGAAAGTATATTTTTTGTAAATATGGTTCTTTCTGCAGCTTTCTGGCCATCACTGGTTGAGCATCGTCTAAACTGAGCATCTGAGGGAGGCAGTGGGGTGAGGGTGAAGGGGCTTTAAACTACATCTGGATGCAGAGTGATGTTTGACATGGAATTATACATGCCACTTGCTTGCAAGCTGTGGTCAACAGAAGCCAAGGAGTGCTTCAGTATGAGGTCTGCACCACAGTGATCCCCACCATGGCTTTCCTGGTTCTGAAGACATCCCCAATAGAAAAGGAACCGGACAGAGTTGGCCTCTGGAGGGAGAAAATCTGAGGAACCTGGACAAAGCCATTATCCTGCAATTGCAAAGAAGGGGGTTGCTACTCTAATCTCTGTAACTGGCACTTCTGTGCCCCTTGTTGGCACTTCAGGACCGGAGTCCAACCACATGACTGGCCATACTTCCTGGGGGATCACCACAGTGCTAATCCTCCAGAGCACATGCTTATTAAGCATTGGTCAGAAGAAATTCAGGCATTTCACTCTAAATGTAAAATGTATTCCTTTCTCCTGAAGTTCTGCACCCTAAATGATTTTCCTAAATGCAAGTGCAGTGAAAAAAGAGAATAATTAATTTATGGCTGTGTGCATTCAAATTCAATGCCTGTCCCCAACTGTACCCATCTTGGTGTAGCGCCTGTCTTTTGGAGAACACCTTGTGCACTTTAAATTGTAAAACATCCAGAATTTCATTCAGCTTGTGTCCACTTCACTTGACTGGCAGAAACATGTGTCACCTTAGCTGAGCAAAGAGATTTAACACGTCAGTGCTCTCTGCACGCTATTGCTTTCACCTCCTGCCCTCCTGCAAGGGATCTGAGAAGGATTAAGGATTTTCCAGCGTATTTTACTGTTCATCTGAGAAATGGTGAATAAAAAGGTCAGGCCTACACCCTCAGAGACAAGCACCTTTGTCCTTACCGAAACCAGGATTACAATCAGGAAGGAAAACAATGGCTCTTGATCGCGGTTAAGCTGACAAACCCAGCCAGTCTTTGGGATCTTTAACCACTGCCTGTAGGTGACAGTGAGCAGAAAGAAGAAAAGCAATGTCCCTACATACTACTCCTCCTAGTCTTTGTCCATCTGGAAGCTGGCATGGTTGGGAAGTGATGACAGTTTGTATTTTTGCACTCTTCCTAGAGCCCTGAATGGGAAGCAAGGCTTTCAGGTCAGAAGGTATCAGTCTGACTATGGCAGCCATTCATCTTCTTCTTGACTAACAGGAATCTTCTCTGCTAGCTTGATCAATGAGCAAACTCTCAACAGAGACAACCCACTATTTCTCTAGGTAATTAGCTCCAGCTCAAACAATTCTTAGTGTTAAAAATTATTTAAGTACCTTGTCCTAGGGTCTCATCCTCTGTATTTGCCTTCAGCTTCTCACCTGAGGCAGTCACAGCTTACCAATTACAACTGACCACATAGATGGGCCCACATGGAGGGTTTTGTCTGGTCTAGTGGAAGGTGTCCCTGCCCATGGCAAAGGGGTTGAAACTAGATGATCTTTAAGGTCCTTTTCAACCCAACGCATTCCATGACTCTATGATGTTCCCCATTTCTCCAATCTGAGCTTTGGACTGAAGTCTTACAGTAGTGGCCATTCACTTGCACCTTCCCTTCCCATGGCACAAGTATCTTCATCCTTGCAACAATGGTCATTTCTAACTCCTCCAGAAAAATAAAATCCAGCCTTCTGGTTTTGTTACCCATTATCCCCTTTAATGTGGAGAAAAGATGCATTCCCATGGCAAGCAATGGTATTGCCTGGAGCACAATAAAAAGCAATGGGAATTCATTTTCAAAAACCAGAGCATTGACTGTTGTTTTTTACACACAGGACAGCACCCTGAGCTTTTGCTAGTGAGCAAACAGTACAAGACTCTCGTGGCAGGGATGTGGGGACACGGCCAGCACCACCTGGCCACATGTTGCCTGCCGCCAGTGCTGAGAAAGTTCCCTTATTTATTCCTTAATTGCCGCCTCCGCACAGACGGATCAGCTTGGGGTCATGCTGACAAATGACGTGAGGAATGCAAGGAAGCTCTCACCTCAGCAAGGCAGGTCACAATAGCAATAAGCTGCAGAAAACATTGGAATTACCATTGCTCATGTGAGCGGTGCATCCATGACACAGCCTGCCTGCGGGCTCTGTCTGCACCGTGAGCAGCACAGAGCCTGTTTTCCTGGAAAAGCTCTGACCCAAATTCAGTGAAGGTCAAGAAAAGCCTTTCCTACAGCTTTTGCATCAGAACTTGAGTGATTACCAGATTTCCAGTGAATGCTGGTCTCAGAAGAGGAACAGCTGCTTGAACAAGAGGTGTGTTTTTGTGTAAAGAATTACCTCCCTGTCAGCTGCAGATCCATCTTCACGGACAACTGAGGGAAAAAGACAAATTCAAGCAGAGCTGCAAGCTGACACGTAAAGGTATACTTGATAGCAGGGTGGGTAAAAAGCCCTTGGGAAACCCTGGATGCTCAGAAGGGCTTCTTGGAGTGCAATGCTGTGCAACTAAACAACAGCCTGCAAGGGCTCTTTTAGGAGATGTGCAGCTTTTTCTCTAGCTATTCCTGCAACACTCAGCCTTACAATGATGAAAGGCACAGGATTAGGTGCTAATTAGATTTGAGGGTACTCCTGTCAGGCTTCTCCTTCTCGTGGGCGGATGCTGTTCGTAGGGAAGACCTGGTAGTCTTTCATTGTGGTGGGGTTTTTTTTGGCTTGTTTGTTTTGTTTTTTACAAAAAAGGGATGTTCCAGCCAACCTTCAGATCTGGAATCTCCAAACCCATGAAATCCCAGCTACTTGGAGTAAAAACAACCTTTCCTACACAAAAGAACACAGAGAACCTGCAAATCAATCAGCCAAATAACTACAGGATGAAAAGACCACAGGTGCCAAGGTGGCTTTCTGTAGTAAAACAGCCCAGCAGAGGAGCAGCCTTGCTGCATTACATATGCAGATACTTTGCATTTCTGTACATTAAGGCTTTCTTTTTTCCATGCAAGTAGCTCCAGGAAGAAAGTGGAGTGCTAATGCACACTGCAGCCTGTCATTCTGCAAGTGCAACTGAAACCCGGGGAAATGATGCTCGTAACTGAAACCACCAATAACCAGGGTGTCATCTACACATGAGTGACAGACAAGCGCCAGGGGCTGACAGTGGTTAGCGCTTCCAGCCAAAGATTTCAGCACCCAAAAATAGGGTATGATTTTCAACAGACCCTGGGTAGAGACGAACAATATGAAAAATACGCCGAGCACTTATAAACCGAGCACTTATAAACCATGTGCTGAGCTCTCCTCATTGGTCAGGCTGACTATGGATCAGCTAATGTTGTTTCTTTTGACCCAGCTAAAAATCTCAACAACCAGATCCCCAGCAGTATCAAATGATTGAGATAAAATGACTTTGGTTGAAACTGTGCTGATTTCCACAAGCTGTGAAATGCGGCACCATGAAATGCTGAGGTGGTGATCTCTGCTGAGACTGTGAAGGGTTTGAAAAGACAGCAAAGAAAAGGAATGTGATCCTCTGTGCCTTCCTCCACCAAGAGCTGCAGCACTAATCAGAGCCCGTGATGACAGCTCCAGGCTGTGCCATACTGTTTGCTTTTGCAAAGCACTGCACTGGTCAGTGAAAGGACCATGGAGACTCATTCTCCAGCTACAGGGTCTCAGAGCTTTTTTAGAATCACAAAATAGTTTGAGATGGAAGGGACCTTTAAAGGTCATCTGGTCCAAACCCCTTGCCACAGGCAGAGACACCTTCCACTAGATCAGGTTGCTAAAGTTCCATCCAACTTGACATCAAATACTTCCAGCAATGGGGCATTGATCACTTCTCTGGGCAGCCTGTTCCAGTGCCTTACCATCCTCGTTGTAAGAAATCTCTCTCTTATCTAGTCTAAATAAACTCTCCTTCAGCTTAAAGCCATTCCCCCTTGTCCTATCACTACATTCCCTGGTCCAAAGTGCCTCTCCAGCTCTCTTGTAGCCCCTTTCATTACTGGAAAGGGCTGTAACATCTCCCAAGAACCTTCTCTTCTCCAGGCTGAACAAACCCAAATCTCTCCTCTCAGCCTGTCATAGGAGAGGTGCTCAAGTCCTCTGAGTGTCTTCATGGACCTCTGCTTTGTCCCTACCAATCTCCTAACAGAGTTACCCAAACTCTTTCATATTTCAGCTGAGGGCAATACAGACAGCTCCCCAAAGAGGCTGACACCCCCTGTGTGTTTAGCTGTGTTGGGGCTGCATTCTGAGCTGTACTCTATGACTACCTCAGATGCAGCCAGGTGGGCCCTCTGTTTCTTCTCCCAGGCAAACAGCACCAGGACAAGAAGAGGACATTGTCTTAAGCTGTACCAGGGAAGGTTCAGGTTGGTATCAGGAAGAATTTCTTCCCAGAAAGGGTGATTAGACATTGGAATGGGCTGCCCAAGGAGGTGGTGGCGTCACCATCCCCAGAGGTGTTTAAGGAAGGACTGGATATGGCACTTACTGCCATGGTCTGTTGACATGGTGGTGTTTGGTCACAGGTTGGACTTGATCTCAGAGGTTTTTCCAAGTGAATTGATTCTGTTTTTCTGTGCAAGAGGGCAACTCTCTGAATTGACACCATGTCTCAAAAGGTGATAAACTAGCTAGCTCAAAAAACTAACCCCAAAACACTGCGGACCTCAGGATGTCTTTTTAAGCAGAACTCAAGACAGAAGCAAGTTTCCACAAAGCCAAGAGCCTGCTCTGCGATGCACTCACTACCTAGGGACGATGGAAAGCAATGCCTGAACATTTCCTTGCCTCCTCCTGGCCATGCCACAGATCAGAGGAGAGCTGGGAGCAAATACTTGTCACTGTGTTTATCCACACAAGCCTGGGGCCCATGGAGTAAGACAGAAGAATGCAAATCCTAGAATGGGAGCCCATTAGTGTATCTCTCTGTTGTGGCTTTATGCCTCACATCAGCATCCATCGTTCCCTCTCCCGTGACAGTGCTGTCGTTCAGGTGTCTTTGTGGTTCTCAACCTTTTCTTTTCATACTCCAAGTCCCATGTGACACCCAAAGTGGGACTGAGCTGTTTATATGCAGACACTGGGTTTGATCAAGCCAACAAAGTTTGGAAGGGTAAAGGGTCTGGAGCACAAGTCTGATAAGAAGCAGCCAAGGCAGCTGGGGGTGTTTAGCCTAGAGGAAAGGAGGCTCAGGGGTGAACTTATCTCTCTCCCTACAGCTCCCTGAAAGGAAATTGTAGCCAGGTGTGGGGTTGGTCATTTCTTCCTAGTAAAAAAGCAACAGGACAAGAGGAAACAGCCTCAAATTGTGCCAGGGGAGGTTTAAATTGAACATTAGGAAAACTCTTTTCATTGAAAGGGTTTTCAAGCATTGGAACAGGCTGCCTAGGGCAGTGGTGGAATTACCATTCCTGTAAGAGTTCAAAAGGTGTGTGGATAGATAATTTAGGGACATGGCTTAATGGTGAACATGACAGTGCTGGGTTAATGGTTGGAACTGATGATCATAGAGATCTTTTCCAACCTGAATGTTTCTATGATTCTCTAAGATCACCTCTGTGACTATGGGGACACACTAGTGCTTCCAAAGCCCAATTCATTCCATCTCTCAGGATTATTTATCTCCATAGACTACAGAAGAAGCCTGAGGTGATGGGTTTCATTTTTATGTCCTCCTTTCTCCCATCCCTGAGCAGTTGTGAATATGAAAAAAGACCACTTAGCTGACTCTGAGGGTTTGATCCCCAAACCTCTATTTGGAGGGTTTTGGTAGCAGTGCCATGGAAAGAGACACCTAAACTGAACGAGTCCCAGCCAAAATATCACATTAAAGCAAGAAATCACAGAAAACTCCCCCCTCTGGAAAGTCAGAGTATTGATATGTAGTAGCCTCTGTTCATCTGAGAGTGGTCAGGAAACAGGCATCAATTTTTTAAGCCTTCAGCAGGAAGTTCAATAGATTTGCCCTGCATTCAATCTCCTTAAAAAGTCCAGCAGGTAGAGGAGCTGAACAAAAGACCTGACCTTTTCTCCTCACTGTGCTTTCACATAGCCCGAGCAGAACAATGGACCACGGCGGCATCTGATCCCGACGCTGCGCAGAGCACTCAGCACAGCCTCCCGAGGAGGGCAATTTCCTTTTGTGCACCAACCTCTACCGCCAATGGAGTATTTTTCAAGCGCCACAATAATTAATCAAATAAAGTATCCTTTTGCAGGGAGGTCAGGTGTAATTTCAGCATAATCCAGTCGCAGCAGGCTGAGCTGATCTAGGGAAAATGCTGCACTTGCAGGTTGGCTGAATGGTGTTTGCAACCATCTTCATCTCCTCTTTACCCATACATGAACTCCCAAGTTCTGCCCCTACACACAGGGCCCAGCACATGACAAGAACAAATTAGGAGTAAAGCATTTGTTTGAAACTGGGGGTGATTTGAGACATGAACATGCTCTCAAGGTTCTCCTCCTTGGAGTAGCACAGTGCCAGGCTGTACTGGAAGCCCTCTTGCTTGTCCTGAGCAAACTGAGATGTCTGGACAGCACTGTGCCAAGACCAGAGCTCAGAACCTGCCTACCTGTGATTCAGAGAAGCCCAACTAGCCTGGACTGAGCAGACCAGCAAGTGCCAGTGGGGTCACCATGGACCTGCTCCTTCATGGGCTGGCAAATCCCTGCTGTTTATAGAGCAAATGATACACGCAGGTGTGGTGGTTGACTTCAGCCTGGTGTGTTTTACACTGAACGCTTGGATTTGGGAGGAGATTCATGTGTGCTACATCCTGTTTTGGGCCAGGTTCAAGAGGCTACAGCCTTCTGAGCCACCCAGGCTGTGTCAGCCCTGCCGTGGAACCACAGACATTAATTAGCCCTTAGCTTAGATGCACGTGTAACCCTTTGGCTGTATGGCTCAGGCAACTACAAAGACTCTGTCTATTATCTGAAAACAACTCTGTAAAGGTCATATAATCCTAGAAAGATTTGGGTTGTGAGGGACCTTAAACATTATCTTGTTCCAACCCCTCTGCTATGGGCAGGGAGCATTTCCACTAGATCAGGCTGCTCAAAGAGAGCCATCCAACAGGGATAGGGCATCCACAGCTTACCTGGGCAGCCTGTTGCAAAGGCTTGGGAACCAGAAATCTAAGGAAAGGTGCCCCATTTTACAACAGTCTCTAGATGACCCTCCACCACCCAGACAATATATGGCAGAGGTAATTTACTGAACTTAGCTCAGTAAATTAATTACTAACCCACTTCTGTTTTTTTCCTATAGAAATGTTCTATAAAGGGAGTCTTTACTGCAGCCACTGTTTTAGCAATAACTCTAGCAAGATATTATCCTGTGTTATTCCTTCTTGAATCCCAGCCTATTTATGGAGGAGGGGCTAATGCTATCCTCATTTCACACAGAGGGAAACTGAGGCATGGAGTGAGGATGTCACTTTCCCTAAGGTCATGCAGTAGAACCAGGGCACCCAAGTCTGTGCCTATGACTCCAGATCAGAATGTCTTTATTAGAGGCAGCTCCTCTACCCTTCTCTATCCTTAAATTGACATAATAAGCAGCTGTCTCACCTCTACCCTTGTAGGTCCCTAATGATCTGGCTTTGGCTCTCTCCTTTTGGTGCTACTAATGCTGGCTGGAGCAGGACTTCTGCAAGCTGTTGTAATCCTGTGAGGGCTTTTGTCTCAGCAGGAACCCCTTTGCTGGGATTTTTAGTGAAATCCTCCTTCTGCCTGCCCTAACACTATCCTCTTATTTTTCATGGTCCTGGAGAAATTCAGGGTGGCCCTTCAAGTGGCTGGGGTCAGCTTCCAAATGCAAGGGCTGCTAGGATTAAGTGGGTTCAAATCATAAGATACCAACCCTGTTTTTTCTGCTGAGACTCCTGCTGACTCCTGAGGTTGTTTTGCTTGAACAGGGACTGTAAAATTAAGTGGAGACTCTGCTCTGCCCTTTCGGGATGCCTTTGGTGCAATCACCATCACACCCCTCAGGGCAGTATCAGGCAGTGCTGGGAGACATCAGCCCTGTAATAGTCCGGATGAGAGGGGGACAGACACTCCCTGACTCAGTGGCTGCACATGCAAAAAGTCATATTAATTTTTCAGCTGGGGATTCTGAGTCACAGGGGCTCTTTGCTGCTGATCTGCTGCTCTCCTGCTGGGTGTTATTCAGTGCATGGGATGCTCTGCTCTAAAGGGCATCATCTGGCTGAGCTGAAGTCACTCATATAGGTCAGAGAGTTAGACTAAAGGGCACACAAAAAGGTAGATTTAGATTAGATACTAGCAGGAAACATGTTACTGTGAGGGTGGTGAGACACTGTCACAGGTTGCACAGAGAAACTGTGGATGCCCCATCCCTGGGAGTGTTCAAGGTCAGGTTGGATGGGGCTTTGAACAACCTGGTCGAGTGGAAGGTGTCCCTGCCCATGGCAGGGGGTTGGAATGAGATCATCTAAAAGGTCTCTTTCAACCCAAACCATTCTGTGATTTTATATGTTAGGTGTTGCATAGACATAAAGTAGAAGTCATTGCATCCTGAAACAGCCTGGATGGACAAAAGGACTGGAGTCTCCAGGAAGTAAAGCAGCTTTGCTCCATGCCAAGTTCCCACTTAGCAAACAGCAGAGCCAGAAATAGATAGAATTTCATCTGTGAGGAGCAGTGCTAACAAAAGCCTCATTTACAATGACAAAATTCCAAATAATAAGATTTCTAGATGGTCAGTAGGGCATAGCCCCTCCTAAGAAGACTTTCCTGCAGGTGGGGCATCCATAATAGCTTTCTCACCCCACCTGAGGTGGCCAACAGGCAGTGGCATCATGCTGCAGGGCACCAGATTTCTCCCATGCTCACCTGTGTCATTTCAGGCAGTGTCTAGGAACTTTGTTTCCTTGTTACCGCTGAAATTTGAAGTGAACTTGATCATCAAACTACTGTGATTAGGTGACATCTAAAGGGACAGGCAGAGTAGCCACACAAGCCTTGTTTCCTATGGAAATCAGCCTAGATGAGATAGCCAGCTTTAATCAGGTCCTTAAATGATTCCAGCATTAACAAACTGCTCTGTTCCTACCTGTCTTTGCAGTACTTTGAGATACCCACACAAAGAAAGGGGTGGCTGTTGATAGTTGTCATTTGCTCTCAGCTACACTTAAGAAATCTGTGGTTTCTGGAGACAGGTCTCATTTCCCTGGCTGAGGTCAACATCTCAGCTCCACCTGAAAAGCTTGAATTTTGTTCCTGTTTACTTAATATCTTCCCTGACTGCTGAGCTCAGGGCTGGGAGGACAGGACCTGGTTTGCTACTCTGAAGAGCAGTCTGCCCTGGGAGAAAAACAGATATAACAGAGCATTGGGAGAGATCTAGAGGGTTTTTTCTAAGAGCAATAAGGCTGCCCTAACAGCTTTCACCTTCTGTTACCCACCACCCTAATTTGTATTGGTACAATTAACCTGAATCAACTGCAGTTCTGATTTACTTCATCATTTGGCCAAGATCTTAGAAGTCTTTTTCCAGCCATGGAGAACTCATGTAGACTTTCAGTAGACTTGACTTGAGGAAGGCTCTTACACAGAAACTACAGATTAAATGACCACTCCTTTGTTTCTCTGGACCAAAACCTTCTGTGGGCTGGATGAGAGACAAACCCAGCGTGTCTGTGTGTGTGGTTTCTGGAGTTCATCTCAGCCCAGGGTAAATCTGCTGGCCTTGATGGCACTGATCCAGCAAAGCTGAGGGATGAGAGGAAGCGGGACAGAAATAGCTGGGGTATCACAACGTAACAGCAACCTCCACTGATGCTGGAAAACACCCAAAGGCTCAGACGTGGGAGGCAGCACTCTGATGTGCTCTAGCTGGGCTGGCAGGGCTCCTTCCACCTCACCACAGCACACACGTGCTGGACTCCTCTGTCCCAGGGCAGGAGGTCTGCCTGTCCCCCCTGCCTCAGCTGGGGAAGGGGACCCTACCTCTGGTGCTGAGAGGTGGTGTGGTTTGTGGGTGCTCCCCCTTCCCTTCCAGCCCCACTGTTATTGTGAAGCTGTTTGAGCCCACTGAGCTCAGTGCGAGCTTTGCCTGGGCTGGGAACTCGATGCCAAGAGGCAAAGCATTTTCTTCTCCCAGCCTCTCCTGTTGGCATGAATTCAAACTCCTGTACACCAACACACACCAGGCACATGGAAAACTGACTTACAAAGCAAGCCTCACCCCAACAAAGGCGTGGGTCAGCTCTGGAAATCACAGGAATCCACACACAAACCCCAGCTTTTCTAGCAGAGATCCAGCTGATCAATATCTTTGTGGCAATCCCCTAATGGCTTTCAGGAAATCTGACACAGAACATGCAAGAAATCCCATTAAGCTCCTCTCTGTATCTGCTGGAATAGAAATACTTTCAATGAACAAAGAAGAGAACAGGTTTTGTTGTATTTCCCTTGGTCTACATGACACATGGGACTTGTACTAAATGATGTGTTGACACTTTATCTTCTCAAGATAACTAAGAAGGGCAGTGAGGCTGATATCTCAGAAGAATTCTTTGAAGGAGGATCTCTGGGCATGAACAACTTTTCAGTGAGTTGAGCTCCACATAAAATAGCCCACACTGGATCCAGCCAGTGGGCTCCCCATCTACTATATCTCTCTGACAGAGGATGCCTAAGGAGCAGTATAAAAGCAGATGCAGTGGCATTACTCTGCAATGTTCCCCCAGAAACTAGTAATTTGCAGCTCAAGAACCTCTAGAGCTAAAAAGGGGTAGTTTTCTTTTTCCTTTCATATACATGCTTCATAGTTTTTAGAGGCTTTTTGTAAATGAAACTTGTCCAAGTGCTTTTTTAACCCAATACTGTGAGAATCCACAGGGTTCTGCCATAAGGAACACCAGAGATGCCAGATTGTGCAAGCTCTTTTTATCTTTGAGCCTGGTCTCTATAAGCTTTATTTGAAGCTCCCTAATTTTTGTATTTCAAAGGAAAATTAAGGAAAATCTTTCTTTGCATTCATCATGCAAACATGATCTTCCAGGATCTATAACATATCTTCTTCCCATCCCTTCTCAGCTTGGAGCCTTTGTCTAAACAATCATTCCTCCTGTGAAAGGTGTTCCAGACCTCTGACTATCTTTCCTTTCTCAGAATTCTCCCCAGTGGAACAATTTTGTTTTAGATGACTTGAAATGAGATAAATCATCCGAGATTAATTATTACATCCAGAATGTGCTCTCTGGACAATGGCAGATATCAGGAGGAGCACAGAAGGGCTTGGTCCCAACATTTGGGTCCTGGTCCCAATCTAGCACAGCCCAGAGCACCTTTTCCCTGTGCCCTGGTGTTTTGGGCAGGTGAGTCCTGCCCAGGAGGAAAGTGTTTCCCAGCTGCAAACTGCAAGCCTTATGAGACTAAATCTCAGTGATCAGGGCCAGGTTGGATGGGACTTTGAGCAACCTGGTCTAGCAGAAGGTATCCCTGCCCACAGCAGGGTGGGTAGGAATGAGTTAATCTTTAAAGTCCCTTCCAACCCAGACCATTCCATTATTCTATAATATTACTAAAAGTCATTACATTTACATGGAGACACTGACAGCCACCATGATCCCAGATTTATCTCCGCATTTCCAAAGTCAGGAACAGCTGAAGAGAGTGGCTTTGTCTGATGGGGCAAAGCCCCTTCCAAGCACAGCTCCCACTGTACAAGCCAGTGTCAGATGGGGAGAGGGCACAAAACCAGGATTCAGAGAAACTCTGTTCTCCCAACACTCCATGTAGCATCAGGCATAGCCTCTTGCAAATCTTCTTTCCTCCACACTCATAAAGGTGGACACCAGGCTAGTTGTGCAGCAACAACAGCAGTGCAAACCTCCCCCCAGGCACCTGTCAGTCTACAGCCAACTTTACAACCAGTGTAAATTTAAACTCCTTTCATGCATGTGAAACTGTGTTCAGGTCATCTGCACCCTGGGTAAATGCTGTGTCATTACACCAGGTTAAATGCAGGAAAGGGAATGGTAGCAGCTGAACCAATGTCCTGGGAAAGGCATTTGCTGGGATGGCAGTGTAAGAAGAGCCCAATGATTTTCTGTGACTGCTCTGGGGCTGACAGTGGGACCAAGCACTCAGTATTTAGATTCCAGCTGGGCTGAGGTAGAAGCTGGTATCTAGCTGCTCAGGCTGGGCAGGTCAGGGGGGGACTTACCTAACAATGCCAAGAAATGAAGGACTCCTCAGAGATTTATGGCTATCGATGTCTAACTTTTCTACTTTCATTTCGTACTCAATCTACTTCAAATGCCTGCTTTTCATTGGATTTTTTACATTTTGCACTCCCTTTGTGCAGTTGGGCACAACTGCACTCTGCCCTCTGCGAGTGTCTGACTATGAGAGCTTTATATTGGATACTAGGACAAATTTCTTTGCAGAAAGAGTGGCCAAGCACTGGAACAGGCTACCCAGGGAAGTAGTGGAGTCATCATCACTAGAGGTATTAAAAAGACGTGTAGATGTGGCACTTGGGGACACAATTTAGTAATGGACTTGGCAGTGCTGGGTTGAGAGTTGGACTTTATGATCTTAGAGGGCTTTTCCAACCATTGTGTTTCTACAGCTCAGAGCAGGGGCTCTGTGCACAGCTCCAGGCACAGCTCCAGGCACAGCAGGGATTGAGAGGGTCTACCTGGGGCTTGGTACAGCATAACCATGGACACTGCTGGGGCAGTGCTGTCCTGATAAGCTTTCTGGCTCTGCCTAGCACTTGACTGGGGCACCAGAAAGTCACAAACACATAGGTTCATCCCATATCAGTTCTCCTCTAGGACATTGCCTAGCAGAGAGGAGGGCTTCACGATGCAAAGCTCTCACAGTCTTACGTGCCGTCTCCACATCCTGCCAAACCCTTGGTACAGTGACACTTGTCCCACTCTGCTTTGGGAGAAAAAAACACTGGCTCTGGTCCAAGAGAACAATCAAACCCCCTCTTTTTCCTCTCACCCTCAAAAGGGACAGGCAGAGCCAATGTGACTGTGATTGGAGCCAGCATGGTCTTGATGCGGACAACCAAAAATGTGCCCAGGACCGAATGCCTGCAGACACCTATCCTGTCAGCCCCTTTCTGCCAGGCTTGGAAGCTGCTCTCTGCAGCTCCAGGAAAGGCTTTGAAAAAAAACTCTTAGCTGACAATGCCTTCATTAATCACAGCATAATCCTTTCCATGGCAACCCACGGATTGCGAAGTCACAAGTTAGCAAGTGTAAGACAGAAGTGCTGTACAGCAGCCCTCGGCCCAGGGAAACTTCATAGTTAGCGAGAGGAATCCTGCTCTGAGGAGGGGAAATGAGTTACAAATAGCATTGCCTTGAAAAGAGGGTCATCCCTGGCCAGGATTCAGATCTCATAAATGCCACTGTCCTTGGGGAGATCCTGCAGCCTCATGAAGTTACTCCAGTCTCACCCCAAAAAGCCCAAGAAGAGACTTTGGCCGTACATCTTAGTTTTACAGAAGATCAACGTTTTCAAACAGGTCAGGGAGAGAAGAAGGACAGTTTGTCACCAGGCCATCACCACAAAGTTAAACACAATTTAGATACACATATTTGGGAATTGTAAGGGCTCAGAGATTGCAAAGCCACAGATGAAAACAATTTCGACCATCAATGAACAGGAGAGAAGTGCTGTCCTAGATTTTTTTTCCATTTTTTGTCCCTCTTTGGTTTTCCCTGGGACAGTTTAGGCACAGGGCAGGGAGGAGACTTCACAGGGTCTCACAGGGATGCAGGTTTTGACTGCAGCTTTGGCAAAGCTCAGTCAAAGCTGCAAATCCATTCCATACCCTCACACTACAAGTGTTGGGAGTTTGCAGTCCATGAGTTGCACTCCCTCACCTCATGGGAAGAGTAAGACCCGTAGCATCCTATAGCTGGAGGATGGGTGAGGAGTCAGCTTGCAACAACCATGTCCTTGCTATCTTTATGTAATGCATAGGTTAACCCCACAGGGTTGGTTCTTGGCCATCCTTTTGCCCAGACTATGGAGAGAAGCACTCACACTCACACCAACACCACAGCCTAGGGCTGTGAGAAAACCATCTCTAGCTTCTGCCACCTCCTTCTGCAGGGGAGACTCAACAGCAAGGGGCAACCAGGCAATCTTAGACCCACTGATGTGCTGCCTTTCAAACTCCCCCTCCATTCTGCCGACATGACAGGTCCTCTACCATACATCCCAGTCTTCCCAGAGACATCAAGATATGCCAGTTCCATGTTCCACTTTCCTTAGGATAATGTAATTGTAAATACCCTAGGAAATCCTGGGATTTTTTTCTGGTATTGTGATCAGCTGGTCCAGCACAGCCCATGTGCAAAACATCACACTCCCAAACCAGGCAGCAAAACGCAAACTGCTTTGTGGGAATTGCCTATCCCATATCAAGCCTCAGTCCCTTCCCAGGGATGGTCCTAATAATTTAAATAGCCTGGAAGGTCCTGGGTGCTGCTTACCAGCACCGGTGTGACCCAGGACACACCCCCAAAAACCAGCTTGGGCACAATCGGTGCTATGCTGCAGCCAGGGAAACTTGTGCTGTTCTCTGAAGAGCAGCACCTGCCTGAGCACAGGTTGTGCTTTGTCCACCTAAATGGTGTGTGTGGAGCTGCGTGTAAGCAGGGAGAGGGGGAAGTGGACTGGGAGGACACCTGGGGTCCTGTGGCACTGCCAGTGGATCTATGTAGCAGGGACATCCCCCAAAGCCCCTCCCCATGTTTAAGCACATCCAGAGGTATCCCTGAATGTGAAAGGGCTGTGGAGCAAAGGGGTGGAGGGCTGCACACCACAGCACACGAGGGCAATGCCCTCCACCCTTCACTCCAGCTCCCTGCTAGGTGACCCCAGCCAAATTAAGCAGCAGCTAGAAATTACCGAGCCGCTAATCCATGCTGCAGGAGCCGAGCTGGCTCGGGGCTGCTGGGCACTGCTGGCAGGTCTGCGTCGTGTCGTCTCCCCCCTCCCATCGAGCCCAGCCTCTTGCCCAGGTTTGATCCGAGTCGCTGCCCGCAGCCCCGGCGGGGGCACCCCCGCCCATCGCGACCATCGCACCGCACCGCGCCCCACCGCATCCCCCAGCACCCCCATCGCAGCCCACAGCACCCCGCCGGAGCATCCCCAGCCCCCGCCTGGCTCCCCCGGGTGCCGCCTGCCCCCCGCTCCGCCTTACCTTAGCGGGGCATGGCCAGGGACGGCGGCGGGGACGGGGCACTGGTGCCCGGCGCGGAGCCGCGCTGCCTCCAGCACCGAGCGAGGGCAGCGCCTGCCCTGGCTGAGCCTCTTAGCGGGGGAGGAGCCGGGCTACAGCCAGCCCCTGGTGTGGGTGTGGGTGTGGGCGTGGTGGGGGGTGTGAGTGTGTGTCAGTGTGTGTAAATGTGCGTGTGGTACCTCCATCCCGGGAACAGCAAGCGCTGCGCTCCCGCAACATCCCCACTCTCCAAAGATGCGTTCTCCTGCAGCCCTGGAGTCTGCCCCGGTTCATGGTATCATAAAATCATAGAATGGCCTGGGTTGGAAGGGACCTGAAAGATCACCTAGGTTCGCCCCCCTGTCATGGGCAGGGACACTTTCCACTAGACCAGGTTGCTCTGAGCCCCATCCAGCCTGCCCTTGAACAGTTCCAGGGCTGGGCATCCACAGCTTCTCTGGGCAAACAGCCTGTTCCAGTGCCTCACCATGCTCACAGTAAAAAATTTATTCCTAATATCTAATCTAAATCTTCCTTCTTTAAGTTTAAAACCGTACCCCCTTTTCCTATCACTATCTGCTCATGTAAAGTGTTTTCATGGCACCCATGCTACTAGTTTAGCTGCAGTTTCAAGTCCTCGTTGTGCAGAGCCCTGATGGACCCCTAGGAAAAAGTGGGGCTGGAAAGGTCCTCCAGCCCTGTGCAAAGAGGTCTCTGGGCTGTGCAAGGGATAGTACTGAGGTCCTGTGGGGTGAGGCCAGGAGCTGCCAGGCATCCTTGTTTGAATGCACCAGCCTTGTGCCCTTGTAAAAGTGAAAACTGGGACAGGAAAACACTTGAGGGCCAGGAAACTCAGAGCTGAGGTTTTGCCTAGAAGCTTAACTCTGACCTGGTGACTCCCTGCCCAAATCTGGGCTAGTGTCTTTTTTCCTTCCTGAGAAAGGTGCGGTTGGATTTTAATTGTGCTACGAAACACCACTGAAGTTTCTTACTTAGGTATAAAGCTTGTCATTTTAGCTAGTGAAAGGTACAAAACACGCCTTTATATTTGCAGTGTCATCATAAAAGTTGTTTCTAAGCTCCACCTTGGAATGAGGGTGTTGGAAATCCTCCTGGGGATCTGATTCAATGTGGTTTTTTGGTGATATTGCAGAAGTAAGGAGCAACAAAAGGGTGCCTCCTTGTTTCAAAGCTAACTGGGAACTGCTCAGAAGGTAGAAGTCACAGCACAGTCACCTGGTCCCTTCCTCAGCCCTTAGAAATGCCCTGCTGATGCCCAGCCCTCAGCTGTGAACAGACTCAGCTGACTTTAAGCTCGGGACAGACGGTTTGTGACCACCTGGGGCCACGCCCAGCATCACTCAAGCCCTCCTCACTGTATCAATGTAGCTGGAGTGGATGCGAGGGCAGGTTCTGGCTGTGTCTGGGCTTTGCTCTGGACTGCATCCGATGCGCTTGGAACAGCTTGGGCAGCTGTGCCTTGTGCCCAGCAGGACCCATGCATGTGTGGAAAGGCAGTGAGGGAGGCTCTGCCAGGAACACAGGGCTGGACTTGCTTCCTGACTGCACCACTGGGTTTGGACGTGGGACTTGGAGAGTGCAAGGAGCCTTTGGACAACTGCACAGAACCGTCCCCAATGGCTGATCCTTGGGTATTAACCTGGGCTATTGGCCAGGATGTGGCAGAACCTGAACAGTTCTGAGGGACAGGCAATGAACCCATCCCATTGCTGAAGGCCCTTCCATCTCTGCAGCCCTTCCTGCTGGAAATCCCTCATCCTTTTGAGCGGCAGGAGGCTCATATGGCAGGGAATGTATACAGGCTTAAGGTGGGAAGTTTAGGGCTATAGGATCCAGGTACAAGAAGAAATACTTCAGCACCAACTTTCAAGCATCAGATGGATGTCTGTTCCTCCATGAAGATGCTCTTTCAGGTCAAAGGCAGACCCTGAACTTCCAATTTATCACAGAATCATAGAATAGTAGAATCATAGAACCACAGAATCACAGAATGATTTAGGTTGGAAGGGACCTTAAAGATCATCAAGTTCCAGCCCCCTGCCATGGGCAGGGACACCTTCCACTAGACCAGGTTGCTCAGAGCCCAATCCAACCTGGCCTTGAATCCTTCCAGGGGTGGGATGTCACATTCACAGCTTCTCTGGGCAATTTGTGCCAGTGCCTCACCAAACTCACAGTAAAGAATTTCTTCCAGATGTCTCATCTAACCTCACCCTCTTTCACTTTAAAGCCATTTCCCATTTGTTCTATCAAAACATGCCCTTACAAAAAGCCCTTTAAAAAGTCCCATATGAAAACTAATATGAAACTGTATGAAACTACTATTGTGGGCAGAAATCCCTGGCAAATGATCACGCTGGAGGGATGAGGAGATGCTGCAGCACCCTTGGTGAGCCTGGGCTGGATTGTGCTTGGAGCTGGGCACTACTCTGTTGCTTGCTGCTGGTTTCCAAACATGCACAGTCTCTGCACATCTCCCCACTGACATGCTGAAGTCCCACACCAATTCCAGAACCCCCATCTCCATGCTGGTGTGCACCACCAGAAAGCACAGGCAGGGCTGCAAAGCAACTTACACTTTAAAGCCCACTGCCCCAGTACCAGCAAAATCGAGGTGTGGATGTCGATGGGAAAGCACAACCTCCATGCCTACATGATGGTCTGTGGCTTACCCAGGCTTGCATAGGCATTTATTTTAGAATGTACACAAAGCCAGACTCAGTAAAGGCACCTGGTCTACACCAGAGTTCCTGTGCTATGTCCACCATCAAGCATCACAGCCCCATAGGTGCTCAGCCAGGTCTACTGCTCAGGACATCCTTCAGGAGAATGTCAGGATGTTTGGGAGACTGAGGTGTTTGTAAGGCTTTCCCCCTAAGAAAGGTCCTTGTAGGGTGTTTCAGTGGTGGAGGCAGAGGAGTAGGATGCTCATTCTCTGTGTATTATTTGGTGACACATTTTGTCCCAGAGGATGACCCCAGAAGCTGAAGAGTCTGGGAAGATACCTCCAGACCACAATAAAAGGGCTTTTTCCAGATGTCTGCTCCAGGCTCTTAAGGGTGGGCTGCAGAAGCACACAGCTCCTTCTTGCTGCAGAGACTTTGAGCACAGGCAGCTGGTGGAGGGAAGCTGAGATGGAAGCAAGATCCCAGCGCCAAAGCTTTGGATCTGTGTGTTACAGCAGCAAGACTGGAGATTCCCATGGGCAGGGCCAGGCTTTTCAAATGCTCCCCATGTGCACTGTGCAGGTTTGTTTTCTGAGGGAAAGGCATCCAAAGCCCACGTCCTCCTTCTACTTTGCCCATAAACTCTCTTCCCTCCCCCCACCTTTTATTTTTTCAGCAATCTACAGAGCTCTTTTCCAAGTCAGGTGAGGCTCAAAAAAAAAAGTTCCCTGCACTGTGGTGAGTCTGGGGCATAGGATGCAAAGGTTTATAGTCAGAGGAGGTTACCCATTCCCACTGTGGATTTTCTCAGCGAACGTGAGTGTAACCTTGTGTGAAAGAGTCATGCAGATCACCTTGCCTCAGTCTCAAAGTCTACAGAGAAAATAATTTGAATGGAGTTTGGTGAATCGAGCAAATTCAAAAGGCTCTGCAGAGCCACCTTGTGCCCACCAAAAGCATTCTGGAAGAACACAGCAGTTCAAAAGCAAGGAGTCTGAATAAAATATACACAATTTATTTATTTATAGGAGGTTTACAGCTGTACAATGTTGGCTTTCTGTTTGGACCACTCTCTGATCTTGTGCAGCATGACACGTCAGTGCCTTTGGAGATGAAGACAAGTCATAGCCTGTTTTAACAGGCAGATGTCAAAAAGAAATGGATCCCACAGAGTATAATGCCAGGCTGCTTGCAACCATTGAAATGATTAACAAAAGAAATGTGAAATAAATCAGACATGTGTCCTACCCCACTCATGAGGGACTGAAAAGTGTTTTTCAGATCTGCCCTCCTCTCAAAAAAAAAACAACCCCCTGAATATTTCTGTTTACTTCATTCAAAGAGAAAAGGCATCAACAATAGGAATGGCATTTCAATAAATCCCCTCCTTCATCTGCTCCACAAATAAGAGAAAAAGAAGAGTAAGAAAGGTAATTTTTGTTCTTCCATTGGAAATGTAGGGAAAGAAGGCTTCTGCTCTAACTTTTCCAAAACTTTTTTTTTCTTTAAAAAAAAGGACAAATATTACTGATATTAAGACAATTTGGTCCTGATATAGAGTGATTTTTTAAGAAGCTATTAAAAAGCTGCCTTTCCTCTCTTTATGGCTTGATTCTCTGTAGGGAGGAAGGATATTGGTGCTACCACAGAAGGAGGTTGCCCATGGGCACCAGGGCACCACAACTTCTTGGTGAGCTCTGGCACTGCTCCTTGGGGATCACGGTGCCATTTGGCACACGGCAGGGCACTCCTGGACAAATGGCTCTCCTTTGCTGAAGCTATCCATAGCCTGATTTCCCAAGAAAACAAGGCTAATGCAGGCAGGCTGGACACCTCCATCTGCTGATGATGGTGCAAAGCTCCTGTCATGTTCCTGCAATGCCAAATAGCTCATCCCCCTGCCAGGTGAGGTATCTTTGGGCATCCCTCTCACATATCACTCTGAACATAAGCCTGTGAGATCTTCTCCTAAGACCCAAATCATACCTTCTAACCCCACAATCCTCCTTCCATTTATTTTCAGTGATGAGTCTCATAAACAAAACCAAGATAAAATCAAATCTCTGAATTAGTCTTCCTAAATTCAAGGATTTGCTGTGACCGTGGGATCAAAAAGTTGCTTTACCTAACTAGGAGCATTTAAGTAAACTCTGCAAGACACTGAACCAAACTTGGTCCCAGTGGTGGCACCTGGAGTTGGAGGGTGCTCAGTGCAAGGCAGGAGTAATTGAGATCTGAAAGAGCATCATGGGTACCACTGCTTGACTTTAAGTCCTGAAAAACAAGACCTAAGAACATAAGCAAATTTGGTTAAAAAGCAAACTCTTAACTGCAGGACTGTGAAGATGAGGAACGGGGAAAAGCAGCCCAGAAAAATCAATGCAGTCGCACCGTCTACTTCTGGTTGCATCAAGAACTGAGCTAGCAGGTACTCTGGAGAACACTTCACCATGTTTCAGACTTAGCAGACCTTTAGGGACTTTAAAAAAAACCCAAACAGACTTGCAGAACAAACATGAGTATTTAGCAGGACAAGCAGAAACCCTTCACTATAGCAAATGAAGGTTTTCCTGTTCACTTTTGTTGCAGGAAAAGGACTCTGCCCAGGTGAAAATTTAGGAAGATTCAGAGATTTTATCATATGTATTAATTTCCACTTGCATGCAGGTGACTGCAAAATATTTGCTTAGAAAATCTGACTGAAAAATCCCTTAACTTGCACCACTTTAAAGGCACATGAATAAAACCCTCAAACAACAGGAGAAAAAAAATGGTTTGAAACTTGTCCTAGTCAGCTGCTGAAAGGTCAGACAACGGGTTGTTGTTTGGTTTAGCTGGGATGGTTTATAAGAAGCCAGATTCTGCCACCCAGTGGAACAAGGAAGATGAACCCAGTTTTCATGGAAATCAGGAGCAGACCAAAACCCCAGACACATCCCCAAGGATGCTTTTGGGTTGTGCTCGTGAGACTGGCTCTAGGACTGTGCAACTCATCCTCCACAACAGGAGATTGGAAATTAAAGGTGAGAGATGGACACTGGTATGAATTAAATATTCCCAGCATTTTCAGGCTGTACTGGGAGCAGTGCTCCTCTAGTACAAGCTAAAATCCCACTATTTTTAAAAATAATCTGAGAAAGCGAGGCACTGAGAAATGATGCACTGTAGGCAGCAGTACAGATGGAGCCCACGGAGCAAAGCTCCCCATCCCTTGAACTTGACACTTTGGCCTTCAGAGGAATTAATCTTCTCTTGCCTAAACACTGAACTGCCCCAGCAGACAACCCACCCCAGCTCCTGGGGTGAGCTCTTGGGATGGGGACGGCATGGAGACACAGAGACAGCAGGCACCACGGGAGTTCAGGAGGCACCCACAGGAGCTGGGTCCAGACTGATTCAGAAACTTGACCCAGGGAACAGTTATCCCACCACAGCTGTTGACATCTTTCTATACTTCAGAGTTGTGTGGGGCTGAACAAGACTTGGGTGGAGGCAGCTTGTCCCCAGAATGATGGAGCCTTTGGTCTTGTTGCCCCTGTGGATTTGGGCTGCCTTGGTGCATTTTCCTTGCAGTTGCAGTACACAAACCCATGCCCAAAAATCATCCAACAGGCCACGATCTGTTTGTCCCCTTCTCCTTTGCTGTGGTGCCTCCACAGATAAGCGATTACATGGCAATTTCAAGGGAGACAACTCCATGCACACTACTCTTAATCCAAGCAGACACATTGAAGATGCACTGAAGCAGCTGGTGGGACCGTGGTGGCCACACGTGTGCGTGGTGGCACGTGTGTGTGCCAGCCTGTGTAAACAAACAGCCCCAGGGCATCGTGCTCTGGCTGTCAGGACACACAGCGTGCTCACAGCGGTCCCACAGCACACATGCCAGCCAGGGGGGCTGCAGAGGACACCAGCAGAAGGATCATTGCAGTTCCCCAAAAAAGGCACCATTTTTTTAACATTGAAAACACAAGACTGGCTCCTTGGAGTGGAATGCATGCATGGTTCATATACACTTTGCAGATGGTAGGTAGGCTCTGTGTTTCTCTCTATATATATATGTATATGTATGTGTGCATGTTTATATTCACATATGTGGCACCAGAAGAGTCAACCTTGAGTACTCAGACATTAGTGAGGATGTTACTGCTGAGCAGCATCACAGCAATGGTTCCAGGGAGATCGTTTGACCTCCTGTTCCCCTTGTCCTGGAGGTGCAGGGTGTGCACCGACTGCCGGTCGCTGGGATCTGCCGTGAGCACCACTTGGCCCAAGAACTCATCGCTTATCAAGTTGTGGTTCCAGATCTGCGGAAACAAAACAGGGATGAGGGCAGCTCCTTCAGGGATGCATCCAACCTTCACGAACTGGAGAGAAGGGGTTACTGGGGACATGCCCTGAACTGAAGCCAGGGAGGTGGTGAGGTGTGGGGGTGTCACTCTGGTAGTGAGAGGGGCGAAGGACATGCCTTTACCAGATGTCAGCCTGGTGGTGAGAGGTTGAGCTGCATCCACTGACGATGCTCAGCCTGCTGAGCTGATCTGGGGAACAGATCTGCTGTGGACAGTGTGAGGAGAGGGCGGGGGGTCCAAGTGACAGAGGGTCTCCATCCCTCAGCGCACTGCTTGCCTGCCAGGTACCTGAACAATGATGGGTTGTCCGGGCTTCTTGCGGTAGAAGAGCCCTTTCACATCGAATTCTGGTGATACCGTGTTCTTCTTCACTGGAGAGCGAACCTTCTGCCCTTCACACTTGATGATCACGTAAGGATCAGCTCCTGAGGAGAGGAAAGATAATTTTTTCTTTGTTGTAGCTTCTGTAATTCCTTAGAGTCCTTTTCCAGGGGTGTCATGCAGTACTTTGCCTCCATATCTCACCAGAGGAGATGGACATCTGCCAAAGGGTTTGTTATACCCCAGATGATGTCCATGGAGCTCAGCTGTTTGGCTAAGGTTTAATTCTATTAGGTGACATTGTTTCTGGGCAGCAGGTGCTAATGAGCTGCTATGAAGGTGGGGAAGGGTCTGGATGGAGCACAAGTCTGATAAGGAGCAGCTGAAGGAGCTGGGGGGGCTCAGCCTGGAGAAAAGGAAGCTTGGGGCGACCTTATCGCTCTCTACAACTCCCTGAAGGGAGGATATAAGGAGGTGGGGGTTAGTCTCTTCTCCCAGGAAACAAGCAACAGGACAAGAAGAAAGGGCCTCAGATTGCACCATGGGAGGTTTAGACTGGATATTAGGAAAAACTGATTCACCAAAAGGGTTACCAAGCACTGGAATAGGCTGCCCAGAGCAGTGGTACAGTCACCATCCCTGGAGGAAATGAAAAGATGTGTAGATGTGGCACTTGGGAACATGATTTAGTGGTGGACTTGGCAGTGCTGAGTTAGGGTTGGACTCAATCTTAGAAGGCTTTTCCAACTGAAACAATTCCATGATTCTATGAGAGGGCTGCCTCTCTCATCTCCATATTCTACAGGAACACTCCTTTATCACCCCAAACTCTTCTGACCATTGCAGTAAATGTTCCATGGAGGACATCATCCCACTCAAATCTCCTTTCAGCATTTGCTCTCCTAGAGGCAGGCAGACATAAAACCATGGAGCAGAGAAAGTGGCTCACACAAGGAAATACCAGATGGAGGATAAAGTTACCAAGTTCACATATTACCAGCCCACAGCTGGAGGGGACCTGAGCTTCCAGGGGAAGGAAAGAGTCCCTCATTAGTGAATACTTTCATCTTGCCAAACAAATGCTTGTTTTGGGAATTTCAGTAGAGAAAGAGCTATTGCTATGGAAATTTAACTGCCAGAATCCAGTTTCTTACCATGAACTTTAGTGGCTGTGATGGAAACACAGACCAGTTGGATGAGTTTTCTTGTCCAAGGGAAATGTGGAAATGGGGAGGAATGAACAAGCTCCTTCTGAGGGCCAGGGATTTTGACTGCCAGACCACCTCTTTGCTAGCTTTCTGTTTGCAAGGACCTGGCTCCCCTGGTGGGACACAGCTGCTGGATTTCACAGCTGTTTTTCCTTGTTTACACCTTGTCTTTTGGGATGTCCCATTAAATACTCAGATTCCATCAGCCAGAGCCAAATTCCTATCTGTAAATCACTATTTCCAAAGTAGTGCATAAGGCCTGGCCTGGGATGTGTGAGAGATGCAACTGCACTGGAAAACACCAAACACACTGTTGGTGGTGGGAGCTGAACAGCTGGAAAACAGCTGGAAGAAAGCAATGCCCAAGGGATTTTTGTGGAAAAGATGTTTTATGACTCTAGAATCCACGTCTTCTTGTCTGAAGGAAAGATGAATCTCCTTGTTTCTGTGAACACTTCAGAGACCTTTGGCTACAGATTTCCCTGCATTGCTACAGGTGCACTGACCTGTTGTGAATCACACAAGAAAAAAGCACCTACCTAGGGTTAAATTCCCTCCCCAAACACCAGATAGGGTATAAGGACTCCCTTTGTGACATGTGATAAATAAGCACACTTGACTAGTCCTTGCTTAGAAAAGATCCTGCTCATTACTTTCAGGGATATAGTGATAGGCAGCCCTGATAATAATTATTGGGTGAAAAGAAAAAGTATAATTTTAATTAGGTTTTATTTAGAGTTTTTAATTTTTCAATTTTTATATTTTAAATTCAGCTTCAAAGTGTTTGGCTAAATCTTGCCACAATTACCACATATCCTGGACTCAGGAAATGGGGGAGAAAGGCTAGGATCTGGTCTATTTCCATGGTGGAAAGGTATTTGCTTCTCTAATCGTAGCCTCTAGACATTTCATCCCTTAGCAGAAGCTATCACTACCACTGGCTTTTCTGGTCCAGAATCAGACATGGGGCTCTTGCCATGTGCCTCTGTGTGGCTGCAGGACGTGGGGAGGTATGGTCCTGCTGCCGTCTTCCATGCAGGAAAAGTGACGGATGTCAGAATCGATCTAGATCCACATCATCCCAAAGTAAGCTAAATTTGGCATACCCTCTGCTCTTAAGACATTTATCCAGCCCCCAGTGATGAATACCACACACCAGGCTCTTTCTCTGTCCTTCTTACTAAGAAGCCTTTAAATATAATTCCTGACTTTTACAGCTGCTCATATCTGGGAAGAAAGCTTGGGCTGTAACAGGACCTCTGCTAAGGGCTTTGGGGAAGTTTTGGGAGGGTCCCAGGTAACAGCCTAAATATAACAGCTCCCAGATCATGTCCACTGCAAGAAGTGAGTTTAGTTCTCCATGGGCTTTCTCCTCCTCTGGTGTCTGAATCAAGCATGTTCACTGAAAAAAAAATCTGAGGATATAAATTCCAGCAACGTCCCACTTCATAAATCACCTCCCAACTCCTCTGGGGCCAGACAACAGGCAGAGAAAGACCAGTACCTCCTTGGGAGTCCTGATTCTTGAGCCCAGCTGCAGCAAGGACATGGATCTGGGATACTACTTGTGGGTAGCCACACATCCCACTCCAGCAGGTGTGTGGTGGCTCATCCAGTGTCAGCTCTCTGCAAGGAAAAACACGTGGCCTTTGAGAGGTGCCCAGTTTTATCCTAAAGAATTTGCTCTGGCATGATGAAGAACTGTACAAGCCATTCATTTAAGTGCTGGACTCAATGATCTTTGGATGAACCTTGTGGGTCCCTTCCAGCTGAGAATATTCTGTGATTTTGTGACTATGCACTGTCCACTGTCAGACTCTGTTCCCCACTCCAATCTCCTCAACCTGGGTTTGGGATGCTCTCCCATATCATGCTTAGAAGCAGAGTGGGAGCTTCTCTTCGTGTCTGTGGAGAGACCTGTAAAGATGCCCTGTCTCTTGACCACCCTTAACAGAAAGCCAAAGAGCAGCTGCAGGCAAGGCTATGACCATTCAGGAAAACCACAAATCAAAGGAACAGGGCTGTCTCCAAAGAGCCAATCCCTCCCCATCCCTGCTCGTGCTCCTTACCGGCAATCTGAAGGCACGTCAGTGAAAATCCTGAGAAGGAACTCGCCTTCATGACCAGGGTCAAAAGTGGTGGGGATGATGACGTAGCGACCTTCCTTCAGGTCTGTCCTCAGGAAGACACTGCGGGAGTTGATGTAGATGGAGCTGGCCACCTTCTGCTGCAGAGTGTGCATCCGGTAGTTCCGATTCAATTCCACCTAGGCAGAGACCACAGCGGGATGGTCAGTGGATTGTCATTGGCTGAAAAGGTACTGGTATCCACCATGGGGGGGAAAAGATTGCAAAGACTGAGTCCACAGTGCCAGGAGACCTGGAGATAGGAGAACCAGGAAAAAGGGTCCCAACTGTGCTGGGTGGAAAACAAGTGTGGATGTGGCTCTCTCAATTCTTTTGACTCAGGGACTCATCCCTTGCATCCCAGCTTAACACTGCGGACCCAAAAAACAACACATAAAGATTAGTCTAACAGATTTCAACATCTGGAGAGAAAAGACTAATCATTGCTTTCAGCAAGAACTGCAGGGAATCATAGAATGGTTCCGGTTGGAAGGGACCTTCAAGATGATCTGGTTTCAATCCCCTGTCATGGGCAGGGACACTCCCACTAGAACAGGTTACTCAAAGCCACATCCAGCCTGGCCTTGAACATTTCCAAGAATAGGGCATCCACAGCTTTTCTGGGCAACCTGTTGTCCATGCTGTCCCCTTTGATATCCCTCTTCCTCTCTAGAGGAGGGCAGGCTCTGCTGATGGCACCCCAGAAGCACCCTGATAATACTTAAATGAACAATCTGGTCATGCAGGGCTGGGGTACCACTCCACAACCTACAAATTTACAGTGGCATTCAGGCCAACATGCAGGAACCCCAGCCCACCTTATGGATGTCAAAGCCTATGGCCAAGTTCTCTCCTTTGCCCTCTTTGCGACTGGTCCTTTTGGGCTTCTGCTGGATGGAGATCAGCACTTCATCTTCTGCCTTCTTCACATCAAACACATACTAGAAGCAAAGAGAGGAAGGTAAGGGAAATATTTATTAATACAGGATCCCTGGGCATGGTAAGGGTGGATTTAACAAATCTAACATCAGCTTCTCCCAATCCACCTCCATGCAGGGACAGCCTGGCTTCAAATGGTTAATACAGAGCTGGAAGCTGGAAACAACTCTCCTGCATCTTTGATAAGAACTCCTGCAATGGACCAGACCATCCTTCAACTGCTTGCTAGATGAAAGACTCAAAAGGACCTGGCTCGTGAGAATCCCAATTCAGAGAGGACAAGACAATTGTAGAACAATTTATGTTGGAAAAGACCTCTAAGATCATCCAGTCCAACCCTTAACCTAGCACTGCCAAGTCCACTGCTAGACCATGTCCCCAAGTGCCACATCCATATGCCTTTTGAATGCTCCCAGAAATGGTGACTGTACCACTGCTCTGGGCAGCCTCTCCTAATGTCTTCACCCTTCCAGTAAATAAGTTTTCCCTAATATTCAATCTAAACCTCCCCTGGCACAACTTGAGGCTGTTTTCTCTTGTCCTACCACTTGTTACCTGGGAGAAGGGAAAAACTCCCATCTGCATATGATCTCCTTTCAGGTAGTTGTAGAAAGCCATAAGGTCCCCTTGAGCCTCCTTTCCTCCAGAGAAGTTTGTTCCAGGAGATGAACTTCAAGCTAGAAGAAAATGGCTCTATGGGCTACACCTGTCCTGGTAAATTTAACAGCATCAAAATTTGGGCACAAAAACTGGAATTTGGTCATTCAGACGTACAGACTGTTGGAAATTACTCCTGGCCCTGTTTGACTGGAACCAGCCAACATTGCTACCCTGTGGCACAGTTTGTTTTTTTCTTGTGCCAAGATGCTCTACACTAAGCACTTGGATGCAGTCTCCTTGATAAGAGGGATAATATTAAGAGAGTTGGCCTCGATGCTGGTCATGCTGTGCCAGAGAATTGCCATAAGCACAAATAATCTATTAGAGGTCTGGTAGCCATTTCAGCCTTCTAGGTCACTGTAGGAGCGTTGAACACTTGGAAACACACGTGAAGGCTCCATCAGGCCCTCTGCCCCATTACTCACTTGGGGGTTCTGCAGAAAAGTGGCCTTGTGGTTGATGCAGCCTCCGGAGCGGTTTTTCAAGGGGTCACTGCTTCTGGTCCACGCCCCGTGCAGCACTGCCTCCTCCCAGGTCTTGTGGATGCTCAGGTAGGAGGTGTTGATCAGACGGCACTTGATGATGTCCGTGAAGTATTTGCAGAAATCTTCAAAGGTCATCCTGAGTCAGGAAAGGGCAGAACTGGGTTATGCTGCTTCATTCCCTGGAAATGTACACTGCAGGTATTTTCTTGGCCACCTGTTAGAGAGTGTGAATTGTCTCTGATGGCTGATGAATAACAAAAGTTATTCATCAAATATCTCCACAAGAGATGGAGATACCTTTCTCTATGCCTGCAGTAAATACTTCTTGAGTTCAAACAACAGACCTCTATGTTTTGGAGTAGGAGAAGGAGCACAGTGGCCCTTTCTCCACACAAGGGTAAATGTTGTACTGAAATATTCCTGGTGAGGCTGTGAAGTTCAGCACATTTATGACAGGTTCTCAGTACCCTGGTGAAATGGTTTGGCCCCCAAGTGATGCAGAGCGCTTTTCAATTCCAGGGTCATGGCCATCAATAGCTAACAACCATGAGCTCAAGGAGGGAGCTTCACTAGAGATCCTATGGCTTAGAAGCCTGTTTTCTCTGGATAGCTGTATGCATGGAAAAGATGTACATGCTCCATAGGGTGGGAGGATGCTGTGGGCATGGTCTGTGGTGACAAACTGAGGAGGGACTCACCAGAACTCTCCATCATCTTCCACTGTCATTCCCATCTTCTCTCTCTCACTTTTACTCACTTTCTGCCACTCCTCAGAGCTGTGGGAAGAGACCAGGATCATTACTCAGAGGTAAGGGACACACAAGAATCTGAGGCACAAGGACTGTATAAAGCCAGTCCCTATGCTGCTCTGGTTAGTCACCTGCCAAACATGGGGGAAGTGCAGCACGGCTTGGAACTTCCTTTCTGACCAGTGGAGTTGAATCCAGTCTGGCAAGCTTTTATTTGGCCAGTACAATCACAGACCTATCCACAAAGATAAGAAAATTGACTCTGGCCAAAGGCTCTGGTTGCACCAGCCCTTGGTTCCTCATCTCATCCCCACCCGTCACAGCAGTCGGTGGTGCCAGAGGCTGATTCTGTTGGGTGCTCGTTTTGCTGGAATAAGACTGGGAGCACAAAGGTGACCTATGAACATCCTTCACTAGTATGAACGAACATGGAATCATAGAATCACAGAAAGGTTTCGGTTGGAAAGGACCTTAATATATGATCTCACTCTAGTCCCCCTGCTATGAGTAGGGGAACCTTCCACTAGACCAGGTCACTCAAAGCCCCATCCAACTTCACCTTGAACGCTTCCAGGGATGGAGCATCCACAGCTTCTCTGAGGAACTGTGCCAGTTCCTCACCATCCTCACAGGGAAGAATTTCCCACTGAAACATGCTGTCCATCCCAACTCACGTGTCACTCCAAGGGCCGTTCCACTCCCGCTCACCCCACGGGTTGCGCATGCGGATCATGTCCAGCTTCTCCGACTTGAAGAAGGACAGAAGGCCATGGCCCAGACGGACCTTCCGCACGTCCGTCACTGCATACGCGTGGCCCTTCACCAGTCCGCAGGCCAGGCGAGCCTCCATGTCAGCTGCTGATGTGGCCTGGCAGGGGGACACAGACACTGCTCAGACCAGGGGGACATGACCACCTCTGCAGGGGCTGGGAAACAAAGCAACTCAGATTTCCCTGCAGATTTCTTTAAGCTAAAAAGAAGAGCATCAATAGTCAGGGAGAAAGCCAGCTGGCATGTTTCAGATGCCATTTTATGTGCTGGATCCCCCCTTCTCTTCATTTGCTTCATGAGGTCTCTGAGCTCCCATACTGGCAACTGATAAAGCTCATCCTGATGGTTATACTGGGAGGTCTGGAAACCAGCATTTGTAAAGATGCCCAGATGCAGATACCAAAATGCCTTTCTCTGGAGTGGATCACCTCCTAGCATTTAAAGGGTGCTAGGATGAATGTGGGCTCTTGGACATAGCAACAAGGAATAAAGAGGGTTGACATTCAGGATTCACTCCTTTTGCCATCATCCAGAAGTCGGAACCCTTGGCCACAATTTATCTGACCTAATTCAGAAGTTTATGACTATGTAAGACAATGGCATCCTAAAACACCTATTCCCATGGCACCGTGACCATACTGGTAATGTTGCTTACTTTGATGGAGCAGCTGATGAGGCCTCCCCTGTTGTGCACCTTCAACACGCGCTCAAAGAGGAGGTTTCGCTTCGCTTCATCAGCGATGTAGTCCCCTTCGGTCAGGTCGATAGGTTCAGAGACCCCACCAGTGAAATCCACCAGGGCATCAGCTGTGTTGCCTCCATCCAGGGCCTCGTAACAGCCTGACAACCTAAAAGAGAGTGACAGGGATGGCACAACACTGGCCTGACATTTTAAGGGGTCAGGGACGATTCTTGGGGCAACCTCAAGAATGGAGATTTGCAGTTGAATTTCAAGTGGGAGAGGGCAGCAAACTAGGGTGAAAAAATAGGACCCACATTCCTTGCTGCACTGGTGCTGTCATAGGACCAAAGTAAAAGGAACTTGAAATCTCTAGAATAGGTGTAACGTAAAGAAACACTGAAGGGTATTTTGTTTTGAGGGTAAATTAGGGCTAGAGATGGGGTTTTTTCTTAGTGTTTGTCTGTTTGAGTTATGTACTACTCCTCCGCAGGAAAGACATTGTTTCCACTGCTGCAAACTAGCTGGTGAATGAACAGAGAGGAAAAACAGAGTGCCTAGGTCCCACTTTATCCTACAACTGCCTGGGTACCTACTTGGCATAAGCTTTCTCTACCAAGGCACACCAGAACTCATTCCTGGAGTTGGAGTGGCAGTAGATGAGCTGATTGTGGAGTGTGGGCAGGCGGTCATCGATCACCACATCCAGCCACTGACCAAAACGCCAGAACTGGAAGTGGAAGATCCCCACGTAGCTCTCAGGTTTCTCAGGGTTCCACTCCTGCTCCTTCCAGTCTGGGATGACCTGCAGAAGAAGAGGCACATATACCAAATTATTCCTTTTTTTCCTGGGATTGACTCTCATCCTGGAATTAATGCAGACAATATCAAAGACAAGGAAGAATATGGGGGGGATGGACTTGCTTACAGTCTTCTGCGGCCAGATTTTGGACCTAGTTCTGCCAATGCAGACTAGATTAACATGTACTGGAATAGCTTAGACTTCACTGTCCCTTGGAAGGTGGAGTTAAACATCTTTGTCCTCTTTCTTATAACCCTACCCTGGACATCTGCTGCCATCTACTTCTGTAGACAGGCTATTGGAGCAGATGAGTTCCTTGTTTAACCAGGGATGGTTATTTTTATGACCATGTTTTTTGGTTTTTTTTAGTGTCAGTAGGGTACCACTAACAAAGGGCACATTCTTTGATTCTCCTGCTTGATTCTGGTGTGACTTGACTGGCCCAAGAACAAGTGTGGTATTCATCTACCTGGTGCCAACGAAGATACAGGCAGCAGATACTCTGCATGAACCTACTCTGTTTAAGTAGAAGTGGGAAAAGCAGGATCCCCATTCCCTCAAGGTCCCCATTCTTTCCCGTCAAGAGCTACCATGCTCAGCCAGGCAAGCACAGGGAGGTGATTTGATGAAAGATGGAAAAGAAGGCCTGAGTTGAAAGAAGCCCTGAGCAGCTGAGGGGTCAGAGGAGGCACAGGTTTGGTGTCACTGCCGGCAGGACAGGCACAAGTAAAGGGGAACTGCCAAAGTCCGTAGCTCATCATCGCTGCAGGCACCACCAGCTCTGCTTTGGATGGAAAATTCACCCAACAGCTGGTACAGAAATGAGCACAGCCAGGCACAGATACTACATGTAGGGGGATCTGCATCTTGTTTGGAACCAGGATGCAGAGGCACAAGGCAAGGAACTACCACACTGCAGTTTAGCTTTTGCTGAGGGTGGAGGCAATGTGGTTTTACTGCATGGCCAGGGCAGGCTGTGAGGCCATGTGTGGCTACTGTGGCTGATGGCTGACAAGTACGGACTTACACAGCAGCAGTAATGTGACTGACTGTCCACACCCCGGCTACTTCACTTACCTGCTCCCAAAGCATCATGAGCTCAGTGATAAAAAACCCCAAGGTGTCCATGCAACCATGCATTATGTTCCAATACACCAAATAATCACTTTCCTGTGGAGAGCTGAGAATGTTGGAGTGGGATAGGAGAAGACACAACTACATCGCATGGAAAGAGCCTCTTCAAGAAGTCACAGGACATGGTGAAACCACCTTTACTGTGTGTCCTTGTCCAGCTGACAGAGCTGCCTTTTTTTTTCTCTTTTGTTTTTTTGTCTACTCTCACAAAGCAGGAATTGTGCAGAGGGAATTCCCTCTGAAAAGCCCCCCTACTCCTTAGCTACCAGCAATGATCTAGCCCAGGGCTCTTATTGCTCCTACACTGAAATATTAATGATGCCATCAGCCCTGCAAGCCCACAGGCACTCTTGAGTTGTCTGGATCAATAGAAGCAGAGCAGACAAAGCCATGAAAAAGACCCACATTTGGAGGGTTTGGTGTTTTATAGGAGTGCTAACAGTGGTGTCCCAGAGTCCTCTCTGGAGACTGCCAGGAGATGTCAGCCAGCCCTCCATCAGTGCCCATTGATTCTCTCCTGACTGGAGCTCATCCTAATGAATTGTCATTGAGGGCCATTGTGATAATCAACTCGCTATTAATGTGGCCTTAGAAATGATCTCAGCATTGATTAGAGGCAAACTGTCAGCCAGAGCTGGTAGTGACAGCTTCCAGCTGGCTGGGTCTGAGACTTGCTCCTACTGTCACTGGTGGCAGGACACACAGGTCCCCACCATCCTCCTCATTTCTTCACTTGGGGACAGCTCTGGGAGCACCCTCCACCACTGAGGGCAGCAAAAATGGTCAGCTTTCATCCAGAGCAGGGTCCAGGAGCAAGGACTGGTCGTTTTCTACACTGACCCAGGAGGAAATGAGAGGAGTCTGATCTCCACAGGTGTTCCCTGCTGGAGAGTATGCCATGGACCACCCATCCCAGGATCCCAACAAGTCCTGCCCTCAGCTTGGTTGCGTGACACTGGGGCAGTGGAAACCACATTCTTCCCCTTCACTCAGCTGTGCTGCTTTTTCCCTAGGGGTTCACAAAATCTGGAGCTGCAACACCATTTAGTGCGACAAATTTACAGTGAAAGGGTTCAGAGATGGGTAAATTGGGAGCTCAAAAATGCCAGGTTCACCTCCCTAAGCTGATTTATTTTTCAATTTTCTTAAGAGTGGCTAATTAAGAGAGGCACCTGTGGCCCTGGAAAAAAAATGTCCCTGATTAGAAGGAGAAATTGGTACATGCCAAGTTCTCCAAGGCTTCTGCTGGGAACTTGCCTGTTCAGAATAAGGAGAGAGGTATCCAGCTGTACCAATCTGCTGGGCTGTGGTACAAACTGGGATGAAACTCCCCTGGGAGACGGGACAGGGTGATGTATCTGAAAGTCTTTATGGGATGCTGAAACTGTGTAGGGATAGTTTCAGTGACTGGTAAAAAGAGGCTCATCTTCCCTGCAGCAGAGAGAGATCATACTGGTACACTCACCTCCCTTTCCCAGTTCTGAAGGAAACAAGGATACACCTGAGAATAATTTCCCCTTCTATGCCCAGCTTCAACCCCCTCTTGACCACAAAAAGCCTACTCAGTACTCCATGAAGCCTTTCACACCAAGAGAGAAGAAAGTAAATGTTCATCTTACATTTTACAGGAAGTTAAAAGGGGCTCAAGAATACCAATACTGAGTTGAAATTTGGTGCTTTATTGCGTGCAGGATTAGGGCAGCTTCTAAAGGGAGCATTGAGAAGACACAAACAGCCTCAGTCCTTAAAGGGAACCCATTGTCTAGGCTTTTATTTACTGTGGTACACCAACACCCAGCGAGATATCTGCAGCAAGAACTCTACCCTAGCAATGTAGCAATGGCATATTGTGAGACTTAGCATGCAATAACCACTTTGGATGTTGCCAGTGGCTCCTGTGATTTGCTCTAAAGTGGTTTGTAGTCAGGAACTCTGCTCTGGGATGTACAAGGAGAGGTTTTCTATGGCAAAGTCTGATAGGACCCTAGAGGTGTGTTTGGCCAAGCAGGGATGCATCCACTTTTCTCTTTACTCACCAAGTCCAGCATTTCTTGGGGTTTAAACAAAGACATCAACTTGTCTGGCAATGGCCATGGCATGGCTGTAGGATTTGGTGGCTGCTGGGCTTTGGTTTTGGGCAAGACTCAGAGCTCCCACCACCTCTCCAGCCAGTAGCTGATCTGCTTTCTTTCTCCTCTCTGCCTGGCATAACTTGTGCATGTCATTTTATACACTATTGTTGGGCTGGGGAAGGCATAGGGTCTGCATTTCTGGAGGTTTTGGAGAAGAGGTTGGACTCTTTTTGGGGTTGGTCTGCACAAGTCTGCAGGCCACAGGTACAAAGTCACCTTGCCCTGGCTTTCCCATCACTGCTCTCTCCTTACTCATCTTGGGAGGATGCCAGGCTGCCCCTTGAGGAGCACTCACACACATTTGAGTGCAATCTCAGCAGAGGACCAACTGTAATAATACTTAGCTCTTTCAAGGGACTTTTCTACCTGTGTGTCTCAGAAGCTTCATTGAAGTACTCTCCACGTTTTGGTGGAGGAAAAGGAAACATCCAAACTTAGTAGTTTACTTGCAGTCGTGGGGCAAACTGGGCACAAAACACTCTCCTGTTCCAATACTTATAAATGTATCACTCCCCTCTGCTCCCATGGTCACCCAGACACCCTTCCCTGTGTTTTAGAGAGCAGGAGACATTGCTTTTCAGGGACAGAAGCAGCAGATTTGTGCTCTGTGGCTTGCAAAGTGCTCTGCAGCCTCATGGTTCTCTATAGACACTTCAGAGTAAATATTTTCATGGGTGCTTTAAGGACAGAACAAAGCACAAATTAGCTCTGCTGCAGAGGACTCGTTGCTGGCCTAGGCTGCTCTGAGCTGCTGGCTCTGCCCACACACACACACACACACACACATCTGCTCCAACCCATCTTGGACCAACAAATTCCACCCTCCCCCCCAGCAAGAAATGGTGGCAGTGGTCAGAAAAGGCTGGTCCAACCTCCCCATCAGTCCAGTGGGTTTACGATCTGCAGAACACAGCGAGTCCAAGTGTATGTACTTCAGCTTCACAGCAAGGTGGATTCTCCATGGAACTGGTCTTCAGAGACTCCAAGCAGCCACAGCAGCAGCACAAGTCACCAGAGCCTGCAAGCACTCAGCACTTGCAAGGAGAGGAACTGCATCACAAACAAGCCCTCCCTTTTTAATGGCTAGGATGGAAACTGGAAAGCAGGGCTCTCTCCAGGGGTCCCTGCTGGTTTCTGGTATGGCAGTTACTTATTTTTCCAGTTGGTTTTTGGTGTGCAGTTGCTACAGTGAGAGGACTTAGGGCAGCCTCGTATTTCCAAGCCAGTAAGACCCTGAGTGAACCCCTGATGAATTCACAAGCACACAGTCTTCTACTCCAGTCAAATGCAGCAGCAAGCTCATGGTCCCCTTTTCCTCATCATTTAGGCAGAGGGCAGCACATTTGGGGAATATTTCAAAGGGCTGAGGGGCTCCAGAGGCACTGAGCTGTTCTCTGCTTTACCATGGTGCTGTCTCTTATTAAAAAGAAAAAAAGAAAAAAAAACAGATGTAAAAATGGAACAAAGAACTGAACTGAAAGAAGCATAGCTGGAGCGAGAAAAGCTGAGCAAGAGGGGATCAGGCTTTAAAAACAATGGAGCCTTTCAGCTGAGCTAGTTCGAGGCCGCCAGTGAAAGTGAGGAGGAAATACATCACCTTGCGGATCTGGGCTAATTCTGCTATCCGCTCCCCAAATTCCTGGGCATCTGCCTCATTGCACTCCACCTCCCTGGCCCCTAGCTTCTTCCAGAAGATGCCCACCGGCTCCAGCAGCTGCCGGTTCATCAGGTGGGTGAGATCAGGAGTCCAGTGCTGGGAGGTGCCAGTCACCGTGACCTTCCCAGGTCTCTCCAGCTCCATGTTCCAGCGGAGGAAGCGCAGTTTGTGCTGCTGGATGAAATCCACTCGGTAGATGTGCTCGTTGGGACGCAGCAGCTTCTCACCATCCTGGGGCCTCATGTTTCTTTGCTGCAGGCTCTGGAATCGCAGCCGCATGCGCCGGGTGAGCTGCTCGTCGCAGGTGAAGGGCAGCTCAAGCATCCCTGCCTCAGCTGCCATCACCTTGGCTGCTCCTCTGCTCCGTCCTCAGCAGTGTGTGACTCTCAAACAGGACACGTGGGGGAAAGACCAGACAGGCCCCTGGAGCTGGCGTCCCGTCTCCACAGTCGCAGCAGTGCTAGGCAACCTGGGCCAGTGACGCAAAACACCTCTGGGGCTTCCCCTGAGTGCCCTCCCGACTCATTTGCAGATTCAGAACTCTTGGTGCTGCTGTGCACGATAATCTATAGGGAAGGGATGTCTCATGTCAGCCTCTCCAGCAACCTCCCTGACAACCATGGCTCATTATCCCAAAACAAAGCCAGGGATGCCACCTTGGCAGGGAATAGAGGCAGTGGCTTTCTCTGAGTGTAGGTTCATGGCTAATTCAGGCTGGAATGAGACTCTGGAGGAGTCTGGTCCAACCTACTGCTCAAAGCAGGACTTACTTCAGGGTTAAATCAGTCATGTTTCTCTGGGCTTCATCCAGTCCATCTTTGTGTGTGTCCATGGACAGAGGTCCCACAGCCCCTCTGGGCCCTGTTCCAGGGTCTGCCTGAGCTCATGCAGAAGATAAGCTGCAGCTTGTGCTGCTGTCCTTTGTCTTCTGACTGTGCATCCCCACAAGAGTCTGGCTCCATCTTGTCCACACTCCCCTATCCAGGATGGAAGGGGCTCTGAACAACAAGGTCCAGTAGCAGATGTTTCTGCCCATGGCAGGAGGGATGGAGCTAGATGACCTTTAAAGGTTCCTTCCAAGCCAAACCATTCTGTGATTCTATGGTTCAGTAGCTGCACACAGCAATAAGCTCCCCTTTTACCTTCCCTCCTCCTGGATGCACAAACCCACTTTCCTCCTGACCATTTTGGTGGCCTCCATCAGGTTGTGCCATCCAGAGAAGGACACAAGGGTCCCAAGGGACAAATTGACTATAAGTCAGTGAACAGCAAATTAACATGACCATCATGCCCTTTTCTGGATGGCAGAGCTGGCAGGAATCAGACACCACACTGCTCCTGCGGCAGCAAATCAGCACCAGCATCCTGGCATGGTTTTGCCCCCCATTTTAACGTCTCAATTTCTTTTCATAAAAGCTAGACACATCTGAAGGGTCTTACGGAGCCAGATCACACCTAGAGCTATGTAGGGTAATCCAAGACTCAGGAATTTAGAAAACAGCTCTCAACTAAATTCTAGTACACTCCATTCCCACTTGGTGATTCACACCACACAGGCATAATGGGAAGCAGGGACACGGAGAAAGCAAGGTGGAAGAAAATATTTGAATAAAATAACCTCCTGGGATCCATAGGGATGTGCTGGCCTGCCTTATTTTCTTGAAGGTATTCCCCCTCCCCACACTTAAGAGAGACACTGTGTGAAATGGAGCAAGGGATATGCAGAGCCTGTGTTACATCCTGGTGTACACCAGGAATACATTTTCTAGTAACCACGGGTGATCTGGGCCAAGATTCCTGGGCTGATATTTCAGAGATACTAAAGCCTGCATCAGCATCTCTCAGCTCTTGCCAGACCCCAAACAGAGACATTTTGGTGTCCAGCAAGGTTATCACAACATGTCATAACACTGCATGTGTAATCACACTTAGGAGTAAGGGGCCCATATTTCTGTCTCTCAGATCTTCAGCAAATAAGAAATTTACTGTGAGCATGGTGAGACACTGACACAAGTGGTTCAGAGAATTTGTGGATGCCCCATCCCTGGAAGTGCTCAAGGTCAGGTTGGATGGGGCTTTGAGCAATCTGGTCTAGTGAAAGGTGTCCCTGCCCATGGCAGGGGAGCTGGAACTAAACGGTCATTAGGGTCCCTTCCAACCTACGTAATTTTATAAATCAAACTTTTCTGAAAGAAATGAGAGGACAGGTAAAAAAAAAAAAAGCCTCTGAGAGTTAAAGCAATGGAAAATGAGAAGTCACAAACACCCACAGCCAAATTGCCAAGGGAGGAAAAGCAATGCCTGGCAAACTGAAATAATGAAGTGTCCAAAGGGACCCAGCCTCTGTTTGGTTGGCATTTCCCAGGGCAGAGCTGGAAGTGAATGGTGAGGAAGGATGACAACTTGCCCACTCACCCTTGGGGGATGTTGATGGTGAGGAACAAGCTAAACAATCCTGTGCATCACCCTTGTAATGAGAGCCACAGCAGTCACCACAGCCACCATGGCAGGAAGCATTCTTGCTTATCTAGAAGGCAACAACAGCTATCCTGCTCCCACATAAAGAAAAACCTCGATTTTAACAGAAAATGGGGATGCTGAAAGAAATCCCTGAGCTTGGTATTCATGCTCACCACAGGAAGCAGAGATTGGAAGAACCACAGCACACAGAGCAGATGTAAAGTTGTGGGGTGAAGGAAACCATCTCAGGCCCAGGCTGTAGAAGGCTGTGGGTGAAGAAGGTGGTGCAGCCTGCACACACTGGCTGCCTTTGACAGTAAAATCTGGGAACAGCTGCTCGCAGCTTGCTGGTCTCTTGCCCTACGATGACACACACCTGCACCAGAGGCTGAAGTCCCCCTGCCTTGGCTTTCACAGGGCTGGCATCTTGCACAGATGAGGCCATGGTGGAGATGGGCACAGACTGTCCAAGGATGTGGACAGGGAATAGTGACAGGCTTTCTCTGAGTGTAGGTTCATGGCTAATTCAGGCTGGAATGAGACTCTGGAGGAGTCTGGTCCAACCTACTGCTCAAAGCAGGACTTACTTCAGGGTTAAATCAGTCATGTTTCTCTGGGCTTCATCCAGTCCATCTTTGTGTATGTCCATGGACAGAGGTCCCTGAGCACCTCCTTCCCCCTGTACCTCTCTTCTTGCTCCCCAGCCCTGCAGCCCCTTGCTCTGGTGCAGCTCCTTGGTGGCTTTCTGGCATACAGTACATTCCCCTTGGACCCCACACTTGAAGGAACACTGCCACATGGTGCCATCCAGCCGTGGGACATGCCAGGGATGGATGCTTTGGGCAAGCAGTGACTTGGGAGAGATGCTAACACCCTGAAATCAACCTACCTGCCCCAGCATGAGGTGTCTCACTGCCAAGGTGGAACACAGTAAACAGCCAAAGAGAGGGGACACCATGGGAACAAGGGAAACAGGGCCTAATGCTGCAGCAGAGCATCCTGAATTTTGTTCTTCTTGTTAATTTTCAGATTATTTTGGAATTCAAAGGGTCAAATTTGGGATCTGAAAAACAGGATGGGATTTGATCCACTTGGTTAAGGAGAAACTGGCCAAGGGTTTGGCTGGAGTGTGGTGACTACAGTCATTCTGACTAATGCCCTTTGTAAGTCAGTCTTTCAAGGGAGATTTTTGCACATTATCAGCTTTTCAGGACATGAGGCATCCCTGAGAACCAGTTTTTGACCTGGACAAACACAATGCAAAGCTAAGGTGTTGACAGGCACTCCCCTGGCATGGGGAACCACTTACCTTCTGCCACAGAGACTCTCGGGATGCCAGGGAGGAGCAGGCAGCCACGAACCAGCAGTTCCCAACCTGGCCCTGGTGTAAGTCATGGGAGCTGATCCCATCCACAAAGAGACGTGGATCATTGCAGATTTCCTGTGGGACAGGAGAAAAACAGACACACTGGCTCAGTGAGCAGACAGGGTAATCAGGAGCGGCACTTCTTGGCAAAGGAAAGTCATTTCCTCTCTTCCTCAGGTCCATGTAAACCTGACCTGCAGCTTTCTGCTGGCCTCGCTCATGGGGCAGGTGGCAGAAGGACCCTGTCCTGCCTTCTGCTCTCACCAGGACATGGGCAGCATCACAAGACCTACTCCCTATTCTGTCCCCAGCACCAGTGCAGCTTTGTTATAATTACCCCTGTTGATAATGGTATCATTTCACACCATTACAGCCCTTCCAAGTCGCCTTTACTCCGTGACTGTTTCACAAAGAGTGAGGGATCTGCTCTTCCAGCTGCTAGCACAGCAGATAAAAAACCAGTGAGCCAAAAGCTTTGTGGCTGGGCCAGAAGGATTAAATACTCATTCTGCCATCAAAACCAGGATGGTGGATTGTGCATAGACACCATGAATGGAGAAACTTGGGTAGGAGGCATTTGGGAGGTAAGCTCATACAACCATGCACCAAGACCATCAGCTTTTCTCTGCTTGACTCCTGCCAGGCTGCCCTCCTTGCTTCCCACTCCCACTTAGAGCCTGGCCAAGAAAACACTTAAATAACAGAGGATGTTGAGCAAGCTTCAGGTGACACACTGCTTTTTTAAAATTTTTTTTTCTCCTGCTCAATCCAATTTATAAGTTTGTGTCCAGCTGGAGGCTGGGAGCAGATGGGACAGACAAAGAGCTGAAAGAATGTTTTCCCCTTTGTTATTACATTTAATTTCAAGAGGAAAAAGGAAAAGCAGATTATTCTTCTTCCCCCACACCTCCCAATTTTTCAGGCTGGTTGTACCCAGAATAATATGCTCCCCCCTCCCCACCTCGACTTTGCATACGAGGACTTGTGTTACCTCTACCCATAGATTCATGGAAGGGTTTGGGTTGGAAGGGACTTTAAAGATCATCTAATTCCAAAATCTGCACTCTAGGCAGAGACCCCACCCACTAGATTAGGTTGCCTAAGGCCCCATCACAGGAAGGAAAAGGAACCATAAGCACCTCCTGCTATTCCCACCTAGCCCAGCCAGCACCAAATACCTCCAAATTAACCTGGCGCTGCCCAGGTTCAGACCCAAGGAGTAATCCCCTATTGCCGGCGTTGCAGGATGTTGGGATGAGCGCTAGGGGGAGGCAAGCGGACACCATCAGAGGCAGGAGCCACCTGCGCCTCTCCGCATCCTGAGCCATACAGGGATGGGAGAGGAGCGGGTTCAGCTCCTGTTTCACAGCACCGGGGAAGCAGTGGGGATGTGTCTGGTGGTGGGGATGTCTGTAAGATCAGCTCTTTGTGCTCCTGCTCTGGGGAGCAGAGGCTCTTTCCTTATTCCATCTGAGGACCACAGCTGCCCCTTCTGCCCTTGGGGGGATCTGCGGATTACAATAAAGGAGTTGCTTGGTATTACACAGACAGGTGAGAACACAAAATCATGAGACACAAAATGGTTTGGGTTGGAAGGAATCTTTTAAAGGCCATCTAGTCCAAGTCCTTGCCGTAAGTGGGGACATTGTCAACTGGATCAGGTTGCTCAGAGCCCAGTCCAACCTGACCTTGAATGTTTCCTGGGGCTGGGACGTCGATCACCTCTCTGGGCAAGCTGTGCCAGTGTCTGACCACTCTCATTGTAAAAAACTTCTTCCTTATAGGTAGTCTAAATCAACTGTCCTTCAGTTTAAAACCACTACCCCTTGTCCTATCTCATCAGGCCCTGCTAAAAAGTTTGTCCCCATCTTTCTTGTAAGCCCCTTTCAAGTACTGAGAAGCTGCAGTAAGGTCTGCTCTGGAGTGCAGAGAGGGGCTACCACGCTTCCCTGCAGAAGGCCCACACACCACGCTCAAGCCCTGGCACTGAGCCCAGTCCCAGTGGACTCCCAGTGATCCTAAGCACAGAATCACCAAATCAATGTGGTTATAAGGAATTTCTGGATATCATCCACTCCACAACCCCTAATCAAAGCACGGTCAGCTACAGCAGGTTGCTCAGGACTTTGTTCAGTCAGGTTTTTAATATCTCCAGGAATGGAGACTTTGCAACCTCTCTGGGAAGCCTGTGCCAGTTTTTGGACCACCCTCACAGTAGAAAGTCTTTTCTCATACTTAAATGGAATTTCCTGATTTTCAGTTTGCACACACTGTGTCTTGTACTGTCACTGGGCACCACTGAGAAGTCTGGCTCTGTCTCCTTCATTCCCAGCTATCCGGTATTTATGAACATTGTTAAGATTCCCCTGAGCCTTCTCTTCTCCAGAGTGAAGAATCACAGAATCATTTAGAAGACCTCTAAGATCATGGAATCCAGCCATTAACCCAGCACTGCCAAGTCCACCACTAAACCATGTCTCTCAGCACCACATCTGTACTTTTCTTGAGTATTTCTAGAGATGGTGATTCCGCTGCTTCCCTGGGCAGTCTGTTCCACTGCTTGAACACCCTTTCAGTGATGAAATGTTTTCTAATATCCAATCCTTGTAAAGGGGAAGGCAGCATTGCCTCCTTGTTCTAATGCCATGGAACTGATTCTATCAGGATGAGTCTCATCCATGGGTCAGACTCCCCAGCAAAACCCCCTGGGAAGGTGTGCCATATTCCTTAGACTGGAGCTTACCAATATTAAATTACTTGGATTCTTCAGTCCCTATGGAAGATGCTGAGTTTCCACTCATACTTTTTGTACCTGGTCTAGACTGTGTGGCCTCAATCCACTGGGATGACATTCCCTCTATTCTGGCTCTAGTGAGGTGGGAGCCAAGGACCAAGGCACTGCTTCAGCCAGGCTGCAATGCCCCAGGATTGCATGGAGCACAGTGGGGCACAGTGTGATGCAAAGCACACTCGGAGCCATGGAGCACCATGCCCACGTACAGAGGTGGTTGATTAACAAGATACCAGTGGGAACTAGGTCAAAAAGCCAAGAAAAGCTTTGGAACATTTAGTGTTCCTTTTCCTGTGAAAAGTGCTGGAAGTGATAAGGAGCTTGTTCTGCAGCCAGATGGAATTACAGGGCCTGGGATTTGCATGTGCAAAGGGAGGAGAGAAGCAGAGATTCCCAGACCAGAGAAGGTCATGACCTTGGTTTCCTCCCCTCCCTACCATGCAACAGACAGAATCCAGGTGAGCAATAGCATTTATCCAGGCAGCAAACACCACGTCACCCTCCCAGCACCATGACCCTGAGAGAGGAGGGCAGCACACCAACATCTACACCCACACACCCCCTGGGGCCTTCTGGGTTCAGGCTTCAGCCACCACAGAACCAGCTCAAACTGCCTCTTGTCACTTGAGGCTTCAGCAGACAGGAACTCCATCCTGTCCTTCATTTATCACAGCCAGATCCTGGGTCCTGGCTGCTCCTAGTCTGGACACAGATGGAGAACAGGAAGGAACAGGGAGGGGAAGCCAAAAGCCATGGCTGCAGGGAATCTATGATTTTAATGTGTGGTTCTTTACCTTGGCCAAGGGAGTCATCCATGTCTCTTTATCCCTAAGGAGAACCCGTCTTGGAGGATTCTAAGAATCACCGAATCATTGAGGCTGGCAAAGCCCTTAAGATCACCAAGTCCAACCATTAATCCAACATTTCCATGTTCACCACTAGATCATGTTGCCAAGTGCCACACCCACATGTTCTTTGAACACTTCTGGATATGGTTATTACAAGGATCCTAAGCACCATCAGAGATGACCTGCCCTCCCTAAAATTGTTCGCTGAAATGCCTGCTGAGCTCCAGGAAGGAAAACACAATTTAGAGAAAGCCTGTGCGGATGGTTCTATGGAAAGATCCAGACTGATAACACAGAGAGGGCCAAAATAGTTCAAAGTTCAATGATTCAAAGTTCTGGTGATTCATACCCTCCCCTCCTCCAATGGATGTGGGACAGAGGTGGAAATCAGAGCCAGAGCAGGTCCCTGCTGATGAGGGGCTGATTGCAGAGGTCTGGCTTATGAGAGCCCAGATTGGGACAGTTTGCTCCCTCTAGTTTTGGGCTTTTGAAGTTCATTAAGGAAAAAAAAAAAAAAGTCCCAATCAGAGCAATTATCTTGCACTCTTTTGCTTCCCACCCAAAAGCATGTGGTCTTTCCCTCTGCTCTCCCTTTTGGGATATTTTCTCAAAACGCACACAATTTTCTTCCAAATACATTTAAAGCAGAAAATATCTTCCTCACCTTCTCCAGCCAGTCCAATTCCACACAGGGTTGTAAGGAGAAAATCACTCTCTAATTTGCTTTAGAATTGGTGACTGTTTTGCCATAAATGTTTCCTGATGCAGGCTTCTGAGATTCAGATTCACTGGGGATCTGGATCATGTCCAACCAGATGTGGGGAGGGAAAAAGCTACAGCAGGAGAAGGAATAGCCACAGGAGATACATCTGCTGCATGCCAGGACCATTTTTTGCTAACAAGATTTTGTAAGGAACAGACTAGTCTAATTTCATTGCAGAGCCTGGCTGTTTCAGAACAATGCCTTCACTCAGACTTGCAAAATCAGCAAAATAATCTATTAGCATGGCTGCGTTCCCTCCCTCCCTTCTGAGCAACTGGGAACTGAAAGGATCCTGTCTTAAATGTCACTCACACAGACAAGAGTGCAAGAGGCCCCCAAGCATGGCGAGCAACGGTGACACAGCAGACACAAAGGTCCCTGTGTTGCCCTGCTGCAGGTATCTGCAACTGGGATGCGATTCTGCAAAAAGGGGAATTAATAAAATTTGCACCAGGGTGACAAAGGAAAGGGAAAGGGGGTGAATTTAGAATACCAGGTGTCTATGCTTTCAGATGGATTAATATAGGATTATAGAATCATGGAGTGGTTTGGGTTGGAAGGGACCTGTAAGATCATCTCTCTCCAACCCCTGCCATAGGCAGGGACACCTTCCACTAGGCCAGGTTGCTCAAA
>VXBC01009264.1:327621-354459 GCA_013399945.1 Ploceus nigricollis | reverse complement strand
CCTCCACTAGGCCAGGTTGCTCAACCCCCATCCACCCTGGCCTTGAACACTTTCAGGGATGCAGCAGCCACAGCTTCTCTGGGCAACCTGTGACAGTGTCTCACCACCCTCACTATAAAAAAATTGTGTTGTTATATCTATTTTTAATCCATCCTTTTTCAGTTTAAAACCATTATCCCTCGTCCTGCCACTACAGGCTCTACTAAAAAATATATACTTGGCAGATCAGCTTCACACACATGGAAGGAGGGTAGGCTTGGCTGGGAACATCTACACCCTACAGAACTGTTTGTGGGGGGTTGTATTGCCTCAGTCAGGCATTCCTAATGCTAATCCACTCACAGTATCTCAGTGTGTACACATTTGTATTGTTATCAGCTCCCACACCATGCAGGCACTGGACACTCCACCCACAGCAAACAGGAATGGTTAAGATAGGGAGGCATCCAAAAACACAGGCTCCCCACAAACTCCTTGACTCAGTTTGTGTACCACAGCATCACGCAATAGTGTTTGTTCTGGCACCAGGAAGAGTGGGGGCAGTGTTTGTTTTGGCACCAGGAAGAGCGGGAACAGAGGCAAACAAGACCTAAAGGTCAGTTTGCAAGATCTTGACAGGTCCCTCTGCAGTTTTATCTTCCGGGTATCCAGAGTACAAAGGCACCCAAAAAAATGATAAAGCAATGAGAGGTGGAGAGACACAAGAGGCTGTGAGAGTACTGCACTTCCCCAGGAGCAGATGGAGAGGGATTAGAAGGACAATGGCACAAGTACAGAGACCCCAGACCTGTCATTCCTCCCACATACCCTTTCCAGGGATGCACTCTTGGGAAGTCTCACCTGGGTGGAGTGAGACTTGGTCTCTACCCAGCCAAGACTGATGCAGAGGCTGGCACAGCCTGGCTTTTAGCATCACCACACATCCAGACCCTGCTCTCCTCAAACCCTCTCTCCCACAGCAAGTGCTTTTGTCTAGTGGCAATGCCACTAAAAAAAAAAATACTCCCTGGTACCAAGAGCCCTGAGGTTTGCAGAAGTCACTGCCAAAGCAGGAAAATCTTCACACGGCTCACTGACAAACTGGGGGATGGGATGCTCAGAGCAGTGAGATGACGTGAGAGGAAGAGGAAAAAAATAAGCTCCCAAGGCTGTTTAACACCCTCTGACAGATACACCTCTCTGACTCAGCACAGTGCTGCTGGCCACCTTCACCCAAGTTCCCCCATCCTCCACCATATCCCAGTCTTGAGCTCTCCTACAGATCTCCTTTGACCACCTTCCCCTGGGAAGGACTTGCAGGGTGAATCAGCCCTGGTTTGGCAGTATTGTGAGTTTAAAATACACCCACACTCCAAAGCCAGTCCTCTCACATGGCACACCATGCTCTCAGCTGCTCCAGCACTTCTAGTTGTGAGGTTTAACCTCAAGCAGAGGAACTGCTTTGGCTTGAAACTATATGTACCAAGCCCCAGACCTGGAGGATCACGGTCATGCAGGTACAAGTGAGGGACCACAAATCACAGGCAGGAGCCCTGAGGATGTTCACATCTTGCACCACTTTTGAGCCATCAGTCCCCACCCTGGAGGATGCAGAGGTGGGGCCATGCTGGTGGAAAGGGAGGAGCCTATCCAAGTAAGTCCTGCTGTGAAAAACTACTGTATTTCAGGAGGAATGGTCCAAACCCAGACATTCATCACAGAGCTAATGTGAAATCCTGCAGCAAGCTGATGTGGCCACGAGCTCAGCTGCACTGTTTCTGCCTCCAAGCAACATAATTCAGCAGCTGCCCTGCCTGAATCCCAAATCCTGTGTCCCACTGAAAGCCAATCTTCTAAAATAGGATTTAGAAATCTAAATTGTGCAGGGGTTTTCTGTTGGTATTGTTTGTTTGCTTTTAATTAACCTAAGAGTCAAGTTTTTGATGGGAAAAGAAGAACTGGAAGCTGCAAAGGAAAACTACCTCCACGCTCCATTGTGCGTATCTCAGATCAAAATCTCCAAACTGCTTTTCTGTGGCCACACCCCCTTGAGCCACACTCTCTCCACTTCCTTCTCCCAGGGCAAGGAAATACCCTTTGGTTTTTGATTGTGTCCCATTCATAGCATCTCCATTCAAAAACAGGATTTGACCTCACCGCAGTCTAAATTAATCCCTGACTATGCAAAGATGATGAAAAACGAGGTTATCATGAGTTTAAGCCATTTAAAGAAACTACTTCCAGCCCACGCCTATTCAGGTTATTCATACACTGGGTGTAGCTTTACAAACAGAATCCTGTTTTATGAGAAAACCACCCTCTAGAGATGTGGAGTCATGAGCTTCTGCTAACTGGGAGAAGGGACATTAATTCTTATGTAACTCTGTCAGTGGCATTTGTATCAGACCACAGTCAAAATTTAACCATCCATGACCACTCTCCATTAAGATGGTTTGTTCATCCTTTTCCTTCTTGGATGGGGACTGGGAGGAATGCATCACTGAGCAGTGGTTTGTTCACAAAGATCCAGGAATATCAAAGAAGCATTGTTTTATATTTCCACTCACACACACTCACAAACTCACAGAGTTACACACTCACACACACGCTCGCACTCTTTGTATTTTATTTTCCTTCTGCAAGAGGCAGCACCATGCCTGATCAAGTCTTTTCAAGGGCTTCAGTGAAAGTCACTTGCTCCATCAGGAACACCTGCCCTTAACACAGGCAAATCACCCCAAAACCCCATCCTCTCTGAGGGCTCAAAGATTGGAGCTCACAGGCAGTGCAGAAACTCCCAGCTTGCACCAAGATTAAAAGCCTTGGCTGATTCAGAGCGTGCATCCAGCTCTGGGAACCCCACCATAAGGAGGACATGGACCCTGCTTGCTGGAACAAGTCCAGAGGAGAACACAAAGATGCTTGGAGGGCTGAAGCAGCTCTGCTATGAGAGAGGTGGGGTTGTGCAGTCTGTAGGCAAGAAGGATCCAAGGAGACCTTAGAGCTCCTTCCAATACCTAAGGAAGCTCCAAGAGAGCTGGAGAGGGACTTTTGACAAGTGTATGAAGTAACGGGACAAAGAAGAATGGCTTGAATGGCTTTAAACTGAATAAAATCAGGTTTAAGTTAGATAATAGAAAGAAATTCTTTCCTGTGAGGATGGTGAGGCACTGGCACAAGTTTCCCAGACAAGCTGTGGATGTCCCATCCCCAGGACAGGTTGGACAGGGCTTTGAGTGGTGGGGAGCACATTTGGTGCAGGTATCTCAGTGAGCAGCTGCAGTTTGAGCTCTGGGGAGAGGGAGCCCAAGCCTGAGACAAGAAGCTGAGAACTGCTGACCAAGGAACAAAGGGAACCTGTGTCCCATCCATGTGACCTAGGAAACACTAGGAGACTCTCCAGGCTTTCCCATGCTCTGATTGTGAGAGGATAAAAACCTAAGGTTTCCTTTGTTCAGGGTCCCTCCTCTCAGTCCCTCCAGCTCAGGCTATTTTTCTATCACNAGTGAGCAGCTGCAGTTTGAGCTCTGGGGAGAGGGAGCCCAAGCCTGAGACAAGAAGCTGTGAACTGCTGACCAAGGAACAAAGGGAACCTGTGTCCCATCCATGTGACCTAGGAAACACTAGGAGACTCTCCAGGCTTTCCCATGCTCTGATTGTGAGAGGATAAAAACCTAAGGTTTCCTTTGTTCAGGGTCCCTCCTCTCAGTCCCTCCAGCTCAGGCTATTTTTCTATCACTGCACCAAGATGAAATAATTTTAATGATCCAGATCTCTGAGAGTCTGTTCTGGGAAAGCTGGGGTCACAGTAAGGAAACCTGCTCTGACCATGAGTGTAGGGAGTCAAGTGGGGCAGCCACTGTTTCCCGGGAGCTGCTCACTACAAAGGGGTTTTGGTCCCAGCTCAGGTGGTGGGAGTGTGACTGCCAGAGTGGCTCCTGGATGGCTGGACAGGGAAGTTTCCTTAACACTGAGCAACCAGGTCTAGTGGAAGGTGTCTCTCCAATGGCAGGGAGGTTGGAACTAGGTGATCTTGAAACCAAACCACTCTGTGTTTCTGTGATGAGCAGCAGCTCTGTAGTTGCTCTGAAGGTCGAGTGTGCCACTCCAGGACTCCAGAGCCCAGACTGGGAGGGAGGATGTGCACATTCCCTGCCATGGAGCTCAGAGGCAGTGGATGCCCAGGACTCCTTTCTGCCACACCCTCTGCTATTGTTCTGCTGTTCCTCATTACCAATGCCATAATTTCTTGTCACCAACACGCAGCTGCACTAAGAAGCATGCAATGAATCTAATCCAGGGATTTTACCATCGCTTTTGCTTTTAAGGCCATGTCCTTCTGATGCTGAGGACAGAGCAGACTGGCTGGAAATTTCTTATCAAAGGCTGCAGTAGTGCCAAGCAGCTTATCAACTCCAGTCCTCACTGGGGCTAAGGGGGAAAGTGTGCTTGCCTGGCACCATGAGGCCGTGGCCCTGGGAGGATCTGGCGAGACCTGCTGGAATGCAGCCAGGGTCAGCATCGCATCTAATGGGAGCAGAGACCTTTTAAAATAAGTACAAATAATGACAATGAATCTCTTGTTCATCCTTGAGGGATGGGGTAGCCTATGAATGGCTGAAAAATGTAAAAACAAGGTCAATTCAGAGATTGCATTAAATGATGACCAAATCCTTTCCTGGCAAGGAACAGCCAGACTGGCAATCAGCTCCAGTTTTACTGAAAACAGCAGATAAATTAACAGGCAAGTGGCTCATAAATTCTTAAGACGAGAAATGCAAAGGTCTGGAAGGATTTTAACCCCTGTGATGGACCCCAGGCAGAGTCTGTTGACTCTGTTCAGAGGAGATGATCCCTCAAGCAGCACAGAGGAGCCCCAGCGGCCACACTAACCCCAAGCATTCTTTGGGAGAGACCAAAACTGAGAGAGACAGGCCAAGACACTACAAAAAGCTGAGTAAAGACACCTCTGGAGCACAGAAGTTAGTATTTTAGTCTTTCTGGAAGAAACACCTCCAAGTGGGACACCAGAAGGTTTTTGCACCCAGTTGTCACTGCCAGGGTAAGTGCCTTCCTGCTAAACTCTTGGTGAGCTTCGGAGAGCAAAGAACTGCAAGAACCTAACCTCTGTCCTCCCCATTATCTTCACTCTTGTGTTTTTGCCAAATCCCCAGCCTGCACTACACACTGGGGAAAAGACCTTTTAATGCAGAAACTTGTGGGCAGGGAAGTGCTAGACCTGCTTTTAGTGAATTAGTTCATGGACTCCTTTCCCCTTCCAGGAAACCCCCAAGGGGATTGACCGTATAATTCTCATTCAGCAAGAGAAAAGAGCTAAGTGCTTAATAATGTAAAGAAGAGTGGAGCTAAGAGATGCTCTCCCATCCTGCAGCACCTCCTCCAAAGACAACAGCATCCAGTCCAGGAGACAATGGACGTTATGTATCCTGCATGACAGGACAAGGGAGAATGGCTTTAAGGTGAAACAGGGTAGATTTAGATTAGCTATTAGGAAGAAATTCTTCCCTGTGAGGGTGGTGAGACATTGGACCAGGTTGTCCTGAGAAGCTGTGGATACCTCATCTCTGGAAGTGTTGGAGGCCAGGCTGGATGGGGCTCTGAGCACCCTGGTCTAGGGGAGGGTGTCCCTGCCCAAGGAACTAGAGGACCTTTAGGATCCCTTCCAACCCAAACTATTCTATGATTCTGTGAATGGACAAAACCCCTATACACAAGTCACAGTAGACAGATACCAGGAATGCAGGAAATGGCTACCAAAAAATCCTATTTTCTTGGTTGCTAAAACAAGATTTCTCTTGTCTGTCTGGGAAAAAAATCTCAGGGCTGTGACTGAGAACATCTCTCCCCAGTGCCATAGTAGGGCTGAAAATGCCATGGTCCTAGTGCCCTGAGATCTCCTGCTTCCATAACTTTTCCCAAAACACCTGGCCTGTCTCTCTCCCCCACAACTACTCCCTCAGGCTTTCCCCTCCAAATGACATTGCCTTCATCCAGACAAAATAATATTACCATTTAGCAAGAATTTACCTTTATGCTCTTTAATCAGTGACACTCTCCCCTGACAATTAATTCCTGCAGAGATAATTCAGCGCTTGCAACAAAATACTGGAGAGAGATAAAAATACTGAGAAACAGGCATGGAGGAAAAAATTCTTCCCCTGAAGATTGGGAGGGTGTAGACTTCATCCAAGAGAGTTTCTCTGGTGGTTGCAACCATCCAGGCTTGAACTCACAGTGCAGGGATGCAGCTCAGGTTCAACAAAGACCACAGGTCACCTCGAGTCACACAGTCACTGTGACAACAGCTGGCTTGGAAACCCTTGTGTTTGTCACAGCTTCTTGTTACAGCACCTTTGGCACAGTTCAGCACGGAGATCCCACCTGGACCCCTCCAAGAGTCTTTGGATCTCATGTCCCAGCCACTCAGCATCTTAGGGATGACTATGAGGTGCTCCTGCAATGGCCTGCAGCACACTGCTGTGGACAGGAATACACTCAGCACACAGCAGCCCACCTGCTTCCCAGAACAGGGAGGAAAACACCATCTCCATGCTCAGCCTTGCCCCCTGGGAAGAGCTGAAGGACCAGAGCATGCAGCTCATGTAGTTCAACATCACACCTGTGCATGATGTAAGCTAAGAGATGCTCTCCCATCCTGCAGCACCTCCTCCAAAGACAACAGCATCCAGTCCAGGAGACAATGGACATAATGTATCCTGCATGACAGGACAAGGGAGAATGGCTTTAAGGTGAAATAGGGTAGATTTAGATTAGCTATTAGGAAGAAATTCTTCCCTGTGAGGGTGGTGAGACACTGGACCAGGGTGTCCTGAGAAGCTGTGGGTGCCACATCCACCAGGCTTCATTTGTTTCCCACAGGTGCAGCGATGCTTAAATTTGTCCTGGCTGGTGACCCATCCCAGCAGCAGGTCATAGCTGGGTGGGCTGAACCTGAACCAGGTGGCCCTCTTGCTGCAGAGAGACAACAAGCCCTGGGTATGGCCCAGAGGTGTTAAAGACAGATTCTAATTGAAGCCTGTAGCAATCCCATGGCATCACTGGAAGCACTCAAGAAGAGAGCTTGGGACAGTGATGATTAGAAGAGATTAACTCTTTCCCCACAGGGCAGATGAGTCTCTCCTACTTTACATCATCATCATTTTTTTCACAGGGGATCAACAGACACAGCAGATGCCCCAAATCTCCCCTTATTTTTGCCATCCATCCTGCACCTCATCCATCCCCTTCTACTCATCTTTGTGCCACCCCTTCTTATTTACCCACCTCCCAGCCATCCAGACCAGCTCACCCAATGCACAGAACAAACCTCTTGCTTCCAAGGTGTGCTGCCAGCACTCCTGTCCCAAAAGGGGAGGGCAAAACTCAGAGCTTGAGGATCAGGCTGAGATTTCCACTGGGAGTGGTACTACTTGCCTGGATACAGATTTCCTTCTCCTTTGCATGACAGCATACACAGCACAAGGGAAAGAAGTTTCAAGCAAGGTGTTGGGATTTGGGCTAAGCTCAAAAGTTCTGTTTAATTTCTAATGCAACAGCCGAGTGCTGCTGCCAAAAGGAGCCACTGATGCTGCCTGAGTGATCTCCAAAATCTGCTTTGGCTAGGCAAGGAGCAGCCAGCTTTGTTTTTAAGTGGATTCACTAAACAGGGCTCTTCAGGACCCCCTTCCCTGCTCAGGCTGATGCTGTGCTTTCCCTCCCTCCAAAGCACTCCAGTAACTGGCTTTCTGGCTTCGCCGGGCTGCATCACGAAGGCGTCTAGCAAACAACCACCAGAGCCAAAACACGATTAGAGGGCTCAAACAGCTGCTCCCTCTGCAAAGATCTGGCATCCAGAGCAGGGCTGCAGGCCAAGGAAAGCAGGGAGGGAGGGAGGGAGGACACTCTGCTGGAAATAATAAGGCTGAGCCCATTCCAGGAAAGGCTGCAGTGCCGGATGCAGGAGGAAGTTGAAGCAAAACAGCCTTACCACGGAAGGGACCAGAGCTGTTCCTCATCCTCTCCTTTTCCCCTCTGCCCAGAAAAACCTCAAACAAAAGGGAAAGCACTGCAGAGATTGGGGGTTTTTTGTTTTGTTGGGTTTTTTTTGCCAAAGCAGCCTCAAGCTTTGGGAGTGCATGGAGGAACAGAGAGGATGCTGGAAGAATAGTTAGGAAGGTAGAGAGGCACACACGGAGGACAGACTGTTTAGATCCACCAGGAAGTATATGGTGGATCTAGCACCATGGAAGTATATGGAAATAAGATCCTGCCTCTGTCAAAGCGCATTCCCAGCACCCCAGTGAGCTCACTATGGTTACTTTTCACATGCAAGTGCTTTATCTGAAAAATCACAGAATGGTTTTCATTGGGAAGGACCTTCAAGATCACCTAGTTCTGATTGCCCTGCTGTGGCCAGGAACACCTTCCATTAGATCACATTGCTCCAAGCCCATCCAGCCTGGCCTTGAACACTTCCAGAGACAGGGCAGCTACAGCTTCTCAGGGCACAATTTATCTCCTACGTCTGATTTCTTCCCGTAGATGACAAATGACAACTTTTCTGAGAAAGCAAGTGGTTGTTTTTAATAGTGGACAGCTTTTATTTCCATTCTCCACCCACTCTGTTCTCACAACTAAGCTACAGACACAATGAGCTCTTATGTTTTATCACAGTTTTAGCTGAAACACTCCAGAACAACCCATGGCCATGGCCCTGAGGGATAAAAGTGTGTACACACCATCCCTTCCCTGTAAACAGTATCCCTGGGACTGGGGACTCCATTGCTTGGCAAGGAAATCCCCAAAACAGCATCTGCCAAAAGCTGGGAATATCACTACTTGCTTTTTTCTGAAAGAGATTTAACTGTGATTGCCTGAGATAAGATTTGCTGGTTGTAATAAAAACAAGATGCTGTGGTTTAATAACTGCACCATGCCATTCAATAGCACACAAGCAGAACAGTTGATTTAAGCTTCATGGACATTTTGGACTCTACTGAATCCTGCATTAACTTGGAAAAGATGATAGTGATTGCTTTCTTGCAGAAGATGCTGGGATTTTTCCTGGACTCCCTCCCTTAGAAAGCCAGTATGAATTCAGGCAGAATCAGGTCCAGCAACTAAAAATGTCATTGTGCATTTTCTGCTGGCACAAAGCAATTCTCCCTGTGAAACTGAGTTACTTTTGCTGAAATGAACAATTGAGAGAAAGAACACAGAGAAATGCTTTTGAGAAAGAGGTTTCTCGAAACTTCAGCAGCAAACAGGGCAGGTGTGAGCTCAAATTCTTTTTTTAATGGTGATTTTGTGGTCAAAACAGCTGAGTAGGTCTGATCAAACAATCCTACCAGACAGCGGTATCATGAGTCTGCTATTGCTCAGCATGCATTCCTTCTGGTGCCCCAACTGCTGGCAAAATTCCCTTTATCTGGCGCAGAGGCAGCAAAACAAGGATCACCTCTATGTCTTGTTAGGCCACAGGACCCTGCTGGCACATGGGACCCAATTTCAGCCTTCATTCCCACTGACAGCCCACGAGAAAGAGCCCTGGTTCAACATTCTATGCTAATTGCTTTAAGGGTCCCCTCCTACCCATTTCTATGATCCTATGAAACTGCTGGGTGGCTGGAAAAAGTTTGAATTCACTGTGCTTCAGCAGGGATGGGTTTGGATTAGGTGAGCATGACACCTTGCAGATGAGGTTCAGAAAGCTTCCTTAGAAAGATCTCATGCAAGGCAGCAAGAGGATAATACCTGCCTGAACACCAAGGGCTGCAAGTGAGCTGAAAGGCAGAAAAGCAGATGGAGAAAAGCTCTGAGATGCTCAGCAGAACACAAGCAATCTCTGTCTCTCTACAAAGGGATCCAACCCTCTGTCTTTAGACATGGGGCTGAAGTAATGTGTGCAACCTGACTGCAAACCAGCAAGGGGGTCTCAAATACACCCCCACCTTTTAGTCCCAGAGAAAGTTGTTTAGAAAGTCTCAGCTATCACGTGTCTGCTGTATAAACGGGATGGGCAAGGTGTGTTCATGTTGGCCCCCACAGTGAGACCAAATCATGGTCGGCCCTGTCTTCAGAAGGCAGCTGTGCACAAAGCCTCTTTTCCTTCCAGCAGACAAGGGGAATAAACTAAAACACACACAGGGCTTTGCACAGATCCAGTGTCCAGGCAGAGCTGGAGTGGAAGACACAAAGGCAGAGCAGAGGGAAACAAGGTCTCCTCCCACAAGGAGCCCAGTGGGATGCTGGGGGGCTCAGCCCCTCTGGCCACACAACAAGAGTCAGTTCAGTTCCTTCTCTCCCTTCACACAAAGCCTTTTGTGTATGCCCCTCCAGACTGCCCTTGCCCAGACAGACACAGCACTGTCTTGTGGAAGGCCAGCTGATTTTCTGGGCTGTCAGCGGGGGCGAAGACGATGACGGCAGCTCAGGCAACCCCTACAACACTCAAATGCCACCAAGTCACGTGTGGAAAAGCACAGGCTGGGCAGAGAGGGCTGCTGCTCCCCACAGGGAAGGAAGGAAACCCAGGTGTGTGAGATGCTGGGATACTGGCACTCCCCAACCACAATTATCATCATTGCTACCTGGGACTCCTTGTGCTTCATGGCAGTCAGAGCACTGTTCTCAAGGTCAACTCTAAGCAGACGGCCATAACAAGACATACAAATGCCCCGTAGTGCCCTCAGGTCCTGACGTGTATCCTTTGGGCTGGCACTAAGGAAAGCAGAAGAGGGACTGGCAAGGCTGGGGACAGCCAATGTCATCCCCAGCCTCCTGCAACCTGCCTTCATGACAGAAACAGCAGCATGGAGGAGAGGCAGAGGACACGATTTTTGCACAGAACAGGAAGGATGGGTACAACCACCCTCTTCCCCAAAGATGCCAAAACTGCCTCACCTACCCAAAGTTTATCTTCTTTTCCCTTTCCAAATGGACCATCAAGAATATTCTAGTGGAAGGCATCCCTGCCCTTGGCAGGAGGGCTGGAGCTAGATCTTTAAGGTCCCTTCTAACTCAAACCATTCTGTGATTCAGAGATAACACTCTGCCTTGCTGGACCCACCAGCGTTACAGGAGTACACAACACCAACCCAGCCGCAAATCATCTCCCTGGTTTATGCATGGGGAAACTGAGTCACAGAAAAACCTCCTTTGCTCTTGGACCTCACTGGATGCAGGAAAGCTTGGACCTGAGTGCAGCAGGTCTTCCTGGCACCCTAGAGGCTCACAGTATCAGGTCTGGGTAAGTAAATGCTGCTGCGGAGAGGAGATGTCGACTGGGGCTTGACAGCCTTGGTGAAAGGCGCACTGTGCATTTTTAGGAACACCTGCTAGCAGAGATGGTAGAAAGCAATGTTGAGGGGCAAGGGGATGGGTGCACTTACTTTGGGTCGCTTCCACTGAATGCCCTGAATCCTTGACTTGTAGAAGAGCGAGTCATCGTTGGCAGGGAAAAGTGGGTCCTCGAAGAGCTGCTTCCGCCGCTGGCACTCCTTCTTCAGAGAGGCGTAGCGCTGGTTCTCGTACGGCTTCACTGAGGAAAACATCCTTCCCCACCGCCTCTGGAGGACAGGCAGAGCAGGAATGAGATGGGGCACGGTCTGCCCAGGGACACTCAGTCCTCCTCTGCAGCATCTGAGTGACAGCACCAAGACATGGTGGCTGAAGACAACCACCTCTGAGCCCAAGTGTACATTGTTGATCCCCTGGGCTTGGGACTCCCATTTACCCCCCATGCTGGCCAAACGACACCAAATCAGGCATAGCAATAGATAATAACTGGTGCCCTGCTTCTCAACAAATTTGGAACTCATTTGGGAAAAACACAGCCCTCAGAGGCAAAGGAGGAAAAGACACCCCTGCAAGATGGGTGTGCACAGCTGTGGGGGCTGAGCCCTACCCAGAGCACCCTGACCACGGAGCCCCAACTCACAAAATTGTGCATTTCATGATTTTGTCACAGACACCAATTTCTCAGCAGACTTTATCAGATTGGGTTTTAATTAAAAAAAAAAAAGTCTCCTGGCAAAGCACCACGTGTTTCTGGATTAATTATTCTTTCCTGACAAGCATCTTGCTTCCAAGGCAGAGATGTGAATTTAGCAATCCAGACAACTGCAGGAAACCATTGCTCAAATGCCCCCCAGAGAGAGATCAGCACCTCTCCATCACTGCTCCGTCATCCCTGCCTTTTGGTCACTGGGTACCAACCCCTCTGCTCAGGCACAAGGAAAAGGGGTGCTCTGAACAGTTCCCCACTACCTAATCACAGATTTCTTCCAGAGCTCCTTCCGTAAAGTTTCTCTGTATTTATTTATAACAGCCACGTACAATCCTTATCTCTTCCCAAAATGGGATGTCCTTTTTCAAAAGCTGGCCATTAGTGATCTCAGTCTGGAAATATCTAGTGTGGTTTCCTAAAGAAATGGGAATGTGTGTGCCACGTAACCATGGAAGCATGGAATCATTCAGGTCAGAAAGGACCTCTAAGGTCACCTATGCCAATCGTTAACGCAGCACTGCCAAGTCCACCACTAAAGCACGCTCCTAAGTGACATAATCCCAGCTTTAGTCTCCAACATGGTAAAACTAAGGATGCCCGATCCAGTGGGTGGATGCATCCAGCAAGCTGACCTCTCATCCCTCCTAGTGAGACATATAGAAACCATATGCTTGTTGTAGTATCGTAACACGTGGTGGGTTATTGAAGTTGTGATAACGGCTAATTGGAAGCAGCTAATTTGTAAACACCCAAAATCCCAAGGATTATATGATCGCTTACGGTTGGCACCAATTTAAGTAGCAATGTCACATCCCTTGTTAATGAACCACTAGGATTAGCAGAAGGAAAGTAGGTGTCTGAGAGCTAAACTAATGCCCATTCTGATGCTCCAGGAGCATTGCCCACCCAGCCAGCCTTCTCTCCTCTGGGAGAGACAAAAACACTTCACTTATGGAAAGCTGAAGAGCAAAGCCCAGGTTTTAATTGATAACATTTATCACCTTGATTAGCAGCACAAGTGCTCATCACTCAGAGCTTAAGTGAATCCAAAATAATCCCCTTGCTCGCTGCTCCACAGGTCTGTGCTACTGAGGAGGAGTTGCAAAAGCAGGTCGTGGGGATTTTCTCCCTCCCCTCAGTACCAGATGCTTTGTAGCATCCCAGATGCTACAAAGAGGCCCAAGTGCATCACCTGCGCTCAGAAAAGCCTTAAAAATAAATGGCCTGATATAAACCCCCAAATAATACACCAAATTTACTCCTTGTGGAAAGGCTGAGCAGTCAGGGAATGCACACAGTAGTCCAATCCACCCTGCTAAGAGGGCCAGGGAAGGCACTGGCCTTCAGATCTCCAGCAGAGGAAGGGGTGAAAAATAAGGGAGATGTACCCAGGGAGGTCATAGGGACATCCTGGCACTGAACAAGCTGCTTTTGAGTGACAATGAGGCCAAGACTTTCACAGTGATAGCACTCATTGCTACAGAGAGACATGGGGAAAGCAGCAGTGCTGGGAAAGGATGTTTGGCAACTGCATTCTGCAGGAATACAACAGGCTGAGAGAGGAGGAAGATGCTGCTAGCTGAATGCAAGATGAATTGCTTGGACTGGTGCATGAACTGGGCTGAGAGACACGAGAGGATATTTCCATGGGAGGTTGTGCAGAAAGAACCAGTGATATCGGAAGGGAAGCCTGGAAAGGAGGGGAGGAGGGAGGTCTGCTGCCTTTCTAAAAGCCACACTCAAGTTAAAGGCAGGAGTTTTGGGTTTGATCTAGGAGATGCTGGATGCTTCTTTGCAGCCTGTACCATGGCCAAGGGCTGGCACTTGGCTGCTCATTCATAAAATTACTGCTACACCCTGCAGCTTTCCAGTGATCCCTGCAACACTGACTTCCACAAGACACCCTGTGCAATGTCCACCCCTATGAGAACAGGATGGTGGTGATCTCAGCCAAGGAGCTCCAGCCTTTCTGATGCCCAGATTTGCCTGAAATTTGCCCTGCTATCCCACCCTACAGTGACTGTCACCTTGCCAGCCATCTGTCCTCGCTGCAGGGCTACTCTCACATGACAGCATGTAGATGGATTTGAGTTGCAAAGGAAATGCCAAGCAGAAGGGGAAGGGATGCTGTTCAGGATCATTTAGAAAAACAAACAAATAATAAAAAAACCACCTTGCAAAATAATTAAAAGGAAGGGGCAGAGGGAATGTTCTTAGGGCAGTGTTAAAATTCATTACTCTCTCTAATTTGCAGCATTTCATGCTTACCAGGCTGAACTTCACCTCTGCCACATTAAAATGCCCAAGGGCTGTCTAATTACTCTTTGCCTTCTTGGACCAAGCTCAGATGCTCCAGGAGCGCAAGAACTGGGTGTTTTTATGCTTGATTTGAATTAACAACTCTACACTTGCATATGCATGTGTTTGCCTGTGAGCAGGGAGGGGAGTCTGCACTCACCACTCTTAGCATGAATTTTTATAAACAGTGGTCTGATCCCAACTCAGTCCTGCCATGAAGGAGTTAAACAAAAAGACTACTTTGTTGGGAGACTGAGCCAGACTTAGGACTCAGTGGTGTTGTGGACTCCCCTTTTCACCTCCAGCATCACCCAGGTGCTCCAGCTCCTGCCAGCTGGTAACAGTCATGGCTCTAAGAACTGCAACAGGGAGAAGGACTGGAAGTGTTTGCATTGGCCAGGACCAAATACTTGCTGAAAGGCTCTTCCCTCCTCCCCTCCAAACATCTTTTCCCCTCCTTGCCTTCCAGCTCAGAGGCTTCTCAGGTGGCTGGCATGGGCTCACCAAGCTAGTGTTATGCAAGGCTGCAGCCTGGCCAGGAGCAAAGCCTCCTTGCTTGTAGATCCTACAGCTGTCTGCCTCCAGGTCCAAAGGACAGGATCTGCTGTCCTTCAGCTCTGTTCCCACTAAACAGGAGAGGGCTTTGATATCGCATTGCAAAAGCACAGGATCAGCCAAGGGGAAGACGAAGCAGGAGCCAGGTATGTGGTTGCACAACCCTCAACCAGGTGCAATGTTATGGGGCTCAGTAGTGGTGTGTTCAGAGCAGCAGGCAGGCATTTTATAAATATGTTATTTAAATAATTTTACAGCCACCTTGGGTATTTCTATTGACAGGCATGTGGCAACACCAGGGTTATCCTCTCACCTACCAACACAGAAGTCCAGCTCAGCAGAGGAAACCCTGCTGATGCAAGGAGAGCTTTACACACTGTTTTCTCCAGGGCCCAGGGAAGAAGAAGAAGAAGCAGTTGAATTGCCACTCACTGTTTACACTGAACATAAGATAAGCACTCCACATCTCCTGGCCAACAACTCTACGCCAACCATGAACAAAAAAGCCTTAAGTCCTCTTAGAATTGTAGAATGGTATGGGTTGGAAGGGATGTTCAAGATCCTCTAGTTCCAGCCCTCCTCACACAGCTCCTCTGGGCAACCTGTGCCAGTGCCTGTGCCATTCCCAAAGCCCTTTCCCACTCCCAGCTGTGCATGCACTGTAGTTTTGCTTTGGACCCCAAATGGCATGGCCCAGAGCCAGCAGCACAGTGCAGCATCCTGCATTAGCAACGTCCACAAGGAGGGGAAGCTGAAACCACACTGATGGAAATTAGAAAACAAGACATCATTTCTTCTCAAATTGACTGTGGTTAACCAGGGAAGCTAATTCCCATGGGAAGTTACAGGTAGCTTGTGTCCAGATGTTTTTGAGCACAGTTGGACATCTTTACAGAGCAGCTGCTTTAGCCAAAATGCAAATTACTGAACATATACAGTGGTTATCTGCTGAAACAAAACTGTTGAAGAACAGAGCACTGAATGTCCCCTTCCGGCCTTTATCTCTTTTCGTCATCAACATATCTCTGTTCTCATTTAAGAGCTAAAGGTGAAGTAATAATTTTTACTCTTAATTATGTTTATATTAAGCTCTGATTTTAATCAGTGATTTGCTACAGCACAGATGGCATCCAAATCAGGACACCTTAACACGGCACCTTTCAGCCTGAGGGTTAATCTTGCATGAGCAACCACAGGGACTAGCTGCTCCCCCTCAGAAATTCAGGTGGTGGATTTAGCCCCAAAAAACATCCTGATGGGGCTAAGGGCTGTTTGTTCTATGTCAGCAAACCCTCTGGCTTTTTGCAAGCATATAAGTAGAGCAAATGCTCCCTGATGAATCCTCCTCCTCCATGAAGCAAGAAAAAGCATCACTCTCCCTCTGCAGTGATCTTGGTCCCTTCTGCAAAGCAATCCAAGACCTCCAAAGGAAGTTGCTGTCTAACAGCTGGCTATTACTGAAAATAAACTCACAAAAAAGTCCTTTTGACAAGGGCATGTAGTGATAGGACAATGTGGAATGGCTTCAAACTGAAAGGGAGTACATTTAGATTTGATATCAGGAAGAAATTCTTCCCTGTGAAGGTGGTGAGGCACTGGCACAGGTTGCCCAGAGAAGCTGTGGCTGCCCAATCCCTGGAAGTGTTCAAGGCTAGGCTGGATGGGGCTCTGAGCACCCTGGTCTAGTGGAAGGTGTCCCTGCCCACGGCAGGGGGGTGGAACTGGATGATCCTTAAGGTACTTCCAAGCCAAATCATTCTACGGTTGTATGAATCAAGAGCAATCTTTCATTAAAAAATGCATCTGCACCCGGGCCAGGGAAAGGGCAGGGCCACACATCCTGGCAGAAAGCTACTGCAAGTGACTCCATATCACCAAAACACGCCTGGCTGTCAGCATCTGCACAAAATCAACTGGAGATAAGATGTCACATTTGAAGGCTGTTTCCGGCAATGCACAGCGATCTCTATCATATTTGCTTTATTTCCTCTGGATTTTTTTCCACCAGAACATCACTCCTCTATTGCTTAACAGCAAGATGACAGCACAGGGAGAGACATAGCCAGGCAGCAGGTCTGCGTGTATGTGCAGGATTGGGATATTTTCTTCCTGGGAAGGCCAGGGTTAACAGGAAGGTCTGGGCATGGTGAATACCCATCTCCTTTAGGAGCCAGCAGGGTGTGCTGACCAGGAGCTCCCTTTCTGCTTGGATGACTCACCCTGGGACAGAGGCCTTTGACTGGGGAGTTCCTCATTCCTTGCAGCTATGAGTCACCGTTTGCAAACACAGTCAGATGTTGGAGCTGCAGGAGAAAAGGCAGCCCCACACTGGGAACACTCTCATAACCCTGAGCTGGCTTGACCTCTGCCTGGCCAGAGCTTTGCACACAAATAGGGCTTGTGGCACCAGCCAGACTGGCCCTCCCCTCAGCACAAACTCTAAGATCAGAGGGGACCAGGACACATGTCTGAAGGCATCCTGACACAGGCATGAGTAACAAGCTCAAAGCAAAGCTGGTGGCAGCATCTCCCACTGGATCAGAAAATGCAGGAGGCTGGAGGGATGCAGGAATAGCCGGGAGAAGAATGAAACAACAGCAAAAGGTGGTGGCAGACAGACAGACCCAAAAGCAGTGGAAAGAGCAAGGCAGTAACATGGCACCAGGCAGCCAGCCTTGGCTGAGGGAAAGCAGAGACGTGCTGAATATATTCACCACTCGGGGTCCAGCTCACCCCAATCCACTCATGATCTGGGGAGAACGCAGAAGTTTTGGGTACCTTCCACATGATGTTTGGTCCCTCACCCAGCATTACTGATTGTGTGCTTGTTTCCCAGGCCACAGCAGGGTTAAAAACCCTTGGAATCACCAGGAGTTGCAAGACAAGTAATAAAAGGTGAATTAATAAGCTTTGCCAGTGCCAAGTCCCTGGAGACAGCCACGACTTCAGTAACCCCTCATGCCTCAGCACACCCTGACCCTGGTTAATGATTGTAAGGAGCAGCACAGGGCCAGAAACACCAAAGCACTCCCCAGCTCACTCAGCAGCCAATGCAGCTTCCAAAAAACCACCTTTGTGCAGGAGAAGGCAGGAACCTTCTCCAGCACATGACAGTGCTCACGCAGAGCAGGTTTTCAGGCACTGGAAAAATACAACCTAGGAAGAGCAAACTCACACATGCAGAATCGAGCCACCTGCACCGATGGTCACCCAGGCACATGGATCCTGCCTAGCCTAGGAGGGCTGTCACCCCACATGAGGATCGTGTTGAACACCAACCACACACCCCATGAGGTTACAGAGACGCTGTGCCCTTCTCAGCATCCATTTTGATCACCAGAAGAGGAGGGGAGAGGATGCTATCTTTGCAGGTGTGGACTGAGAACGTGTTTTTATTATTTATTCAGCATTTCTAATTGAACAGCTAGACCTGCTCCTTTTAAGTCCAGTCACACTGACTCCAGTGGGAGCCTTGCACCACATCAATACACTCACACTGGTTTTCTTGCCAGCTGGGCAGAAGAATTATGGTCTAAAGACAGGCCTGTACCTTCATGAGGCAGAAAGAGGGAAGGACTAGGACGGATGAGTAACAGGCATTGCTTGATGTAGCCATATGAGCCTTTTTCTTGGACATTATGGGTGACATAGGTGTTTATTTAAGAGGTTGAGGAACTGGAAAATCCATTCAGAAAACTCATCATTAGTGCAGCTAAAATGCAGCACATCTCCATGCAAATGCTCTGCCTTCAATAGCTTGCGCAGCCTCTGGGATGATGAAAGCAATTGAACTTCAAAGGACGCACAGAGACGCTTTTGGGAGGAGCAGAAGAGATAACGGGGCTGCAGCTACTCTGTAGGAGAGTGAGGAGAGGCAGCTGGATCCTTCAAGATCATCCCTCCCAGGCTAGCTGTGATGTTTGTCCTTCTGGCTGATCCAGAGCATCCTTCCTGCAGCTTCAGCCCTGACCACTTCATAACATGCCCTATCTCTCTCTGGGAGTGTTCAAGGAGAGGATGGATGGGGCATGTGGGACGCATCCCTGCTCATGGCAGAGTACTGGAATGAGATAGTCTTCAAGGACCTTTCCAACCCAAAACATTCTGTGAGTCCGTAACAACACCATCCCCAAGGCAACGGGTTTCTTCTCTCTCCATCACCTTCACCCCTTGCTGCAGGCAGAGCCCAAAACTCCATCCCCACAGAGGCCCAGAGGTACAACCAAGTCCCTCAGGTCTCCTCTTGAGAGGCTCCTGGCCACTTCAGAAATGCATCCCTTGACCTGCTCCACTTCAAGCAGGAGAGGAACATCTCCTGCAATTCCAGATGATGGGGGCACCCCAAATGCTTCTGACAATAGGCTCCACACCAGAGGTTTTGCCCCAGTCCTACAGCTGCTGGCCTCAAGTCAGGTCTCAAACCTCTGCCAAGACTCCCAGCTTTTGCTAATAAACCATTTTAGGATTTTCTCTTTGCCTGACCCAAACCTGAATAAAAGCACCAAGGCACTCTGAAAAAGTCCAAAAAGGCACAAAGTTCACTTCAGACTTGGGTCCTCCCTGCTCAGTTTTGTCTTTGATAGGCCCTCAACCCACTTGCCAGTCACTTCCCAAAACCCACATCCTATAAATTCCAAAGTCACAACAGCAAATATCAGACCACACCTGGGTACTGACTGATAAGAACATTTTCCTTGTCTGTAAAACTTTCAGGATCACCCAGCAAAATCTACTGGTTTTAAATTTAATTTTATCTCCTTTTCCCTCTCTGTCTTAAGTGAATTTTTCCTTCTGTGACTATTCTAAAGCATCATGAGCACGAAAGTAATATTTAAAGGCTTGCAGCAACTGATAGTGCTACTGCTTTTGAACAGGCCTCTCTTAGGCAGGTTGGACCACCTCAAATCTGTGAGATTTATTAGAAATCCTTGTTACTGGATCCACTCAGTTCTTACAAGCTGAAATGTCTGAACGTTAAGTTCCCATTGTCTTAATCTGAGCTCTTCAAACTGTTTCTGCCTTGGATGCTGCAACTCCCCCAACCTCCAGCCAGCTTTCCCCCCCATTATTCCTTCATTTCAGCAGTGCTGCTCTTCTCTAAACACAGAGGTAAGAGTTTGCCATACAACTCTTGGAGCAGAAAGGCTGCTGCTTTCTCTAGGCAGGGACTGGACATACATTTTCCCCCTCCTTCAGGGAGATGGATACAGGTCACGATGCCGGGCACTGCATCCACTCAGTGTTCCGGATCATAAAGTAACAGATTGGTTTGGGTGGGAAGGGATCTTAAAGGTCATGAAGTCCAACACCTTCTGCCATGGACAGGTACACCTCTCACTTTTCAGCTGAGGAATCCTCCTTTATGAAGACCTATTGCTTTGTGGCAGCTCAGCAAGGCTGGTGCTTGCTCCTGCTACCGTGGCTGGCAGCCAGATCCATCACCCTGCTCTCACCCAAGCAAAAATGCCCATCATTGCTCTGATGTCTGTCTGGATTCTCTGCACAGCCTGGCTTGTCTTCAGGAGGAGGCTCAGAGCATGTTCCTAACCCATGCTGAGCAGCAAGCAGGAGAGTGTGGGCTGAGCACAGCGCTCTGGGACCAGGACTAAGCCCCCTCCTCCTCTCCCAGACACTACCCTGCCACAAGTCCTTGCTCTGTATCTCTTTAGACACTCTCATGTTGCAGCAGCTCTGAGCTGGAGCAGTGAGTCTTGGAGCATGTATGAGATGTACCCTGTGACACAGGAGGAGTTCCACTGCCCTGCATGGGACAGCACCCTGACACAGCCCCGTGTTAGATGCAATAAATCACTACTCTCCTGCTCCTGCATGAGGACCTGCCAGGATCCAAAGGCAACACTTGCTGGGCAGGCAGCCAGCGGCCACCATCCCCATCCTGCACTCATGCAGCAGTGGTAGTCTGGCTCTGAAAAAGCAGAGTGTGCAGCTGCAGCTTTTATCAAATCAAGGCTTCCCTTTACTCAGCAGAGAAATCACCTCCCTTAATCACCCCTAAGCAATCCTCACAGTATTTACACATGCTCAAACAACTGGTAGGACCAGCTCTTCAAGGATTTGGGAGCAACAAGCCTGCAAACATTTCATAGGAAGCTTTTGATTACCAGGGTGTGCCTTAGAAAAAATAAAACAAATGAACCCCAAACCCTGAGAGACAAACAGACATGCATCCTTTGTCTCTATAAAGGACTGGAGGAAATGGTGGAACAGCCCAGGAGGGGCTGTGAAGGGTTGGAGTCAACCAAAGCCACCTGCATCCTGCACCAAGGAATCAGGGGAGCTCAAACCAGTGGAAATGTGATGAAAACTGGGACGGAGGGTGCTTGCTGCAAGGGAGGGATGCCTTTTGTCACCCAGAGAAATCACTGTATGGATTATTTGGAGATGTAACAAAAACACTCCAGGAACAACCACAAAACCACAGTGCATCATGGTTTAAGGGAAGGTAATGCAGGAGCAGAGCTGGAGCTGTGCCCTTTTCACTGGGAGCTCAGAGAGACCTGCTGCTGCCTGTCACGCTGTAGCTACACAGGAAGCAATATTCTGTGTGCCTTTCCTGATGGTAAAAGCATGGTCCTGCCCTGGTCTGCCGCAGCCTTGTTTTATAGCTACGTCTAGCTCATGGGATAAACCTTGAAGGAATCAACCAGGGCTGCAGTCTCCCTTGTGTAAGGATGAGCTGCAGCCAGGCAAGGAGAAAATTTCATAGAATCATGGAACCACAGAATGGTTTGGGTTGGAAAAGACCTTACAAGTGATCTAGTTCCAACCCCTCTGCCATGAGACATCTTTCACTAGACCAGGTTGCTCAAAGCCCCATCAAACCTGGCCTTGAACACGGCCGAGGATGGGGCATCCACAGCTTTACTGGGTGACCTGTGCCAGTGCCTCAACATCCTCACAGGAAAGAATTTCTTCCTACCATCTAATCTAAACCTGCCCTCTCTCAGTTTGAAGCCATTCCCCCTTGTCCTATCTCCCCATGCCCTTGTAAAAATGTCTCAGCTCTCTTGCAGTCCCTTCATGTTCTGGAATGTGCTCTAAGGTCTCCTTGAACCCTTCTCTTCTCTAGGCTGAATAATTCCAACTCCCTCAGCCTGTTTTCACAGTGGAGGTGCTCCAGCCCTCTGACTGTCCTCATGACCTCTTCTGGTGTCTTTCCAACACATCTGTCTTCTGCTGGGGGCTGCAATAAGCTGGGAAAGTCTCTGTACCAGCTCTGCATGGTACAGAGAAGGAGCCCCCTCCCACAAATCATTTCAGAGCTTCACATTAAGGTTTCCAGCCTCCCAGAATGGGGCAGACTTAAGGTGGTTGGGATGCTTTATAGTCCCCTCTCCCTTTAACATTCGTTCCCAATGGATAGAAGTCACAGGACAGGAGGGAACAGAGCTGATGCTCAGATGGATAGTGGAATGACTAAAGCTGGTCATTTCTGCACAAGGGCAAACCAAAGGGCGGGGAGAGCTTTTCTCTGCCAGAAGAGTATTTTAAGGCAAAATGCATCAAAGTGTTATTGAACTGGGACACAAAAGCTGCAGGCAGGGGCTTAGGAACTCAGTCCAGCCCCTCTGAAGGGCTGGACCAGGCCCAAAGGAACCAGTCTCTGACCTAGATGCTGCAAACCCCGCGGGCTCTCAGCACGGCTTTGCAGGGGTATCATCTGTCACATCTCCAGTCCAGGAAGATCCCCAAAGCATGAGGATCTGCAATATTGGCTGAAAAACCAATGCATCACGCAGAAAAACAAAAACTGTGACGTCTCCTTGGCCACAGAGTGAAGCAGAAAGGATTTTTTCCCAGAGAGGGTGAAAAACTCAATGGCAACCATTCCTATTTCCCTTCACGACCTCAAGAAGTCACCCCTTTGTTGAAGGGGTGCCTCCTACAGTGCAAACAAATTTAGTAGGAATAAGCTATGGATGAAAAGTCTCCATGGTGTGCAAGGGAGAGCTCAGAGCAGGTGAAGGGTTAATGCAGCCAGACAGATGCTCGACTGGTGAAAAACGTAGCTTCCATGAAGCCACTGGGTCTGTGTCCATTTTCTGCAGTGCCCCGAGCCCGGCCCTTTCTCCCTGGGTAATCAACTGGAAGTGAGCAGAGCGGAGTAATCACCGCCCCTCATTCCCCACCCGTGACACTGCCTGCGGAGCTGGGAGATGCAGGAGCACTGTCTGGCCTGGAGCAGGTCAGCACAAGCCCACTGCCGAGGCTTTGTGCCCCACAGCCCCTCAGAAGAGCAGGTGAAGGCATGAAGACATAAGTAAGTGAACGGTGCCCAAGTGTGCCCTGCACTACCCTGGCACGAGCAGAGGACAACACCTCTGCAGAGGACAGCCCACCTCTGTGTGGGCTGAGGAGGCTTCTCTGTGGAAGGGATTTCACCTCTGGACATCTGCAGAGAAAGGACTTGACAACTCTGGAGATTAGTGAAGAAGAGAGAGAGTGCCTGATCCCAGCCTTCAAGGCACAGCTGCATCCTTCTCCTTCTCTCTGTATTAACCTGATGCTGCCCTGCTTGGAGAAAGCATTAGAAGAATCTTGGCATCTCTGGACAGCCAAAAATATCCAATAATTAATGCACAAGCATGAGCAGATTTAGAGGATGCACCCGTTCTTCCTATCATCATACCCCAGCACGAATACTGTCTAAATTCCTCTTGGGATCAGAGCCAAACCTTTTTTAAAGCATGGATGCTTTGTTATTAATCCGCACAGCAACCAGGAAAGGAAGAGATGGATTCATTTTTTTGAGGCATAATCAAGGACAACAAATTATCTCAGCTGGGCTTCATCTGCTTCATAGCTGGTCTGGTCCCACATCAGGAAGATGGTGAGACCTGCTTGGCTAACACGGCCCTTCCCAAAGGAGACACCAGGACAGGGTGTCTGGACCACAGAGTCCTGGCCTCCTACACTGACAAATGCTAAGACCTCCTTATATCACAGCCAAGCACCTTGCAAGAGAGGTGATGTGCTCTAATTCACACTGTCCTACGCTCCTCTGATGTGACACAGTTGCAAAGCCTCTAGACAAGCCTCCTAAGCTAAACTGAATGAATTCACACCCCAGCACCAACACTGCCCCCACTTTAAATCGCTCTTCTGCCTGCCTGGAGGTCACCGCTTGGATGCATTTGGAGTCAGCAAGCACATCCTCTCTCTGCCTTTGTTTCACTGGGCTTGGCTTTTATAGCCTCGTATAATAGCTCTCCATCCCTCTGAGCAGCTTCAGAGCCCTTTCCCCTGCACCTGCTCCAGGCTGAGTTAATCCCTCTCAAGCACCACCAGATCGAAGAGCCTGGTCCCTCCACGTTAACTCTTCCGCACCCATGCCCCACAAACATCCTTTGCCTGTTTCCCTTTGCTTTTTTGCAACGCTCCCGGGGGCATCCAGGACCAAAGCAGCCCTGAACCCCCATTCTCAGCTATCCCAATATGATTCAATCTCTAAACATAGCACAAAGCCCAGACACAGCGTGCCCCACTGTACAGGCTGGTATACAACTTAGGGGACAGCCCCATAGCCTGAAACCCCTCCTCGAGGCCAGCTGTTGCCCTCTGGCTGAGCACCTCATCCACCTCTCAGCTTGGTTTCGCAGGCGAATCTTGGCATGAAAAATGAGAATGAGCTCAGATCCTCCCTTAAAGGCTTTAAGCAGATTTAAGCTCTGCTGCGTGGGCTTAATCTGTCCAGCAGTGCCCTTTGTCACCTCCCCCAGCCCCCCCCAGCAGAAATCTTCTCCGCTGACATACTCCCACATGCACCATGTAAACTGCCAGCACATCCAGGTAAAGGAGACCTGGAGCATCTCCTTTCCCCAAAAATAAGAGCACAGCTACAGGTCCGTCCCCTTCAGTAACAGTTCTGAGTTTCCATCTCCCTCCACCTCAGAGGCTTGAGAATACCCACAGAAATTGTCCATCACCAGCTGAAAGCTCCCTTGAACAGAAAATGCCATGGTGGACACAGCAGCTGGGCAGGGATTCTCGCAGGCTTGTGGCCATGTCAAAGCCACACCTCAGTCACTTCATACAGGGACTGGGGTGCTGATGACAGGGAGCAGGGTGGACTTGAGTCTGCCACAAACCTGAGTGCCTTGGTCATGTCACTTTGTCCCTATTTCATGTGTCACTGCTTTGCAGATGGCATTATTCCTTCTGCGTGTCATCATGGTGTCCTTACAACATGACAAAGGGACTTGATTTCTACTCTCAGCAGGGCCTGCTAGAGCAAGCTTGCTGGCTTCCTCAAAACCTGCTTTTCTTTTCACTCATGACTCGATCCTTAATTCTAGTGCCAACAAGAAAGTTTTTCCCAACCAGTTCCAGCACGTGGCTGCTGGCCAGCACCAGCCACCGAGCGAGCCAGCCCCCAAGCACGCAGCAGCACCTGTACACATGCACCCAGTGCAGGAGGGGTTCATACCTCACATCCCACTCCTAAGGGTAGAAAAGGGGTTTCTGAAAGAGCAGCTCTCACTCCCTCTTGGGCTTTACAATCCCACTGCCTGGGTCATGGGCTGGAGCTGAGCCCCAGGTGATTCACATGAAAGAATTGCTTAAATAAGTAGGAGGCAGCTGATGTTCCTGGGAAGAGCAGGGAGAAATAGATCCCACCAGGACAGATGTGCCTGTAGCAATATGTTGCACCGAGCAGGAGTAAGTGGTGAGCACTTGCATCAGGCTCTGCACCTCCATCCATGCCTGACTCTGCTGCTTTTCCCCTGCACTAGTCCTTGCTGCCCCAAGGATGCTGCCAACAGGTGACTCCTGCTCTCACCTGTATCCCAAAATTTGTTCCTCCTCAATTCACTGCTACCCTGAGGAGCAGGGCCAGCCAGGCTCCTTGCACCTTGGGCTACCCACTATCCATGTGCAGAGCAAGGGGTGAGAGATGCAGCTTCAGGGACCCCATGCTACCTTCCCTCCAGTGTAACACTGGTTCAGCATGCTTGGAACCCAGGCTGACCCCGGCAGGCAGATCCCTTGAAGATACGAGATGGGATAGAGATAAAAGGTGCCCTGGGGAAAGCCTGCAGCATGGTCCTTGTTGGATGCAGAAGACAAGCAGCTGAGGATTTAAGAGCATTCTCCACCATGCACTGAGCTCCCTGCTCTGCTTCCAGCTCCATTTGCCGCGGCTGCACTCCCCACCAAGCTCAGAGCTAACACGGCATCCAGGCAGAAATGGTAACTGGTGATAAATAACTGGCAATACATCCAGGCATGACACAGGCTGGATCTGCAGAGCCAGGCGTGCAGCCCACGCTCACCTGCAGCTACCAGAGTGGGAGGTGAGGGATAGAAGACCAGAGCCACATCCAATGGCACACCCTCTGCTAGAAAGCACCAAGCTGGTGTCTCAAGCTCAAAATAACATTTTTCAGGGAAGGGAGGAAAGACTGGGATTTGGGAAATCCAGATTCATATCTCTGCTTGGAAACCCCAAAAGCCATCAGTGTCCTGCACCCCAGCAGCGAGTTAGCCTTTCTTGAGAGCAGGAGCTCTCTCTTGCCTTAACTTTCCAGGAGACTTTCTAAGAGCCCCTACGTTTGTCCCAGAAAAACGGAACAAAGAACAATACCAAAACCTCAGGATTTTTTCTCAGCACAGAAATCCTGCTGGTGTCCAGCCAGCGCCCAGGCCTCGGTGCTCAAAGTTTCTGTCCAGCCTGGCTCCACAAGCTGAACTGGGGGGCAGCTGTGGGGTTTTAACCATCCGGGACGCAACTTTCCTATGCACCACACCGAGTACCCCGACTTCAGCACCCCCAAACACCAGCGCTCAAACCAGCGCTTGTTGAAGGCAAGGGCAGCAGCGTGCTCCGCGCAGGGGAGGAGGAGGGTGCCTGCTTCGGGCTTTTTTCCCCCAAAAACCCTTTACGCACATACACGCTCACATGCAAACACACACTGCCCCCCACCCCGGAATGCAGCTGCTACCCGGTTCCCAAAGCC